>JABFPN010000310.1:0-52931 GCA_022817305.1 Leptoteleia sp. ZL-2020 | reverse complement strand
CGCGGGAGGGGGTGGTGGTGGCCAGCTTTTAGTTTCTTTCTCTTATTCTTACTCGCGTCCGCCCTTCCAGGTAGCCCGGATAAGGCGCCCCCCTACATCGCCCGGTATCTCTCCCTTCAAACCCCCCTCCCCCTTTACCCCGCCCAACCCCCGGCTGTAATCCGCTCCACCGTTCTCCTTTCCACCGCGTCATTTACGGGAGAGATTTGACATCCAAGGAACATTTTAATAAAGTCCGCTGCCCTTTATCTTTGACTGACCCGAACCCCGTTTGGGGCCCCGCGGACCCGCCGGTCCCCGCTATTAAATACGCTTTGCTTCGATAGTGCGACGAAAGCGAGGAATGCCGACAATTTGTCGGTATTATTGATCGGATCGACGATCGGACGTCGACGAAAGAGAGATAATTTCCCCCGACGCGGCCTGACAATGCTTGGCGATGGACGTTGAAGGGCTTTTGAGTGGAAACGGAATTGGCATCGTGAAACTCAATATTCATGCCTTAACTTGGGGGGGGGGGGGAACGGTCCGGGGGTAAGGGGGGGATTTCCCTCAATGAAACGACCGTGGGGCCCCGGTCACCGGCGCTTTTGGAAGTCTCAATATGGGACGGTGCCAGTTTGGAGTGTTGCCTTTTAGCTCGGGCACAAGCTCGTTTGGGATTGTCGCGCGAGGACTTCGGAATACACTCGAGGAACTGAGGTGTATTATTGTATTGAGGCATTGTGAGTCTGATCGTGAAACGGAATGCGAAGAATTTTCGAAAACTATATCGTTATTAACTGAACTCTCGTTTGTCTTTATTTCGTTGTTGAGAAGAAGGAGAAGGAAATCACTTGTATAGGAGTGACTTGAAATAATTTAGTATTTTATTGAATGGAATGAATTTGATTGTTCTATGACTATTGTAAAGACTTATTAGATGGAAAATGTATAACAATCCGAGTAAAAGTGAAACGTATGGTCCACATATGTTTTAACAATTTCGTATAAGAAGGTACAAAAGTTATGTATGGACATATATGTTCTTTCTTAATCGATATACGCCTATATATGACAATGTCTGGTCGATATATGGTAATAATTGATATAATTGTTTAGCTATATATGATTTCAATAATTTCCTTATATTGGAATCAATTATTACCATGTATAAATAAAAAAAAAACATATGTGTCCATGTACGAATTTTGGATTTTCTTATATGAAATTGTTAAAACATATGTGGACCATATACGTATCGTTTTTACTTGGGAATAACATGATTAGAATGAACTTTGACACTTAAACATTTACACGATTAGCTCGAAGTTATACTTTGATTTGAAAAAGGTTTTAATCGTATATTAAATGCTCGCAAATTTCCAATAGTTCTTTTAAGAACTTCTTGGTTCTAGAAATTTAATCACTTTTGGAAATCGATCGCGTTATCAAACAAAGTAAATTCCAAAAAATTTTAATTTTCATCGTCACAAAATGCGAAATCAACATTGCTTAAAGCAGATATAACTCTTGTCCCAATAATCTGGTTATTTTGTAAATAAAATGTTGCAAGTAAGAGATCTAATATTATACAATTTTGCAAGTGTCAGAATAGGTCGT
The DNA here is from genome assembly GCA_022817305.1 of Leptoteleia sp. ZL-2020. Lineage (NCBI taxonomy): Eukaryota > Metazoa > Arthropoda > Insecta > Hymenoptera > Scelionidae > Leptoteleia > Leptoteleia sp. ZL-2020. Next base: position 51,329 of record JABFPN010000310.1, on the reverse strand, counting down.
TAAAGTTTGACAAAATAAATAACATTTAACGGGACATGTTAATTTCTCTTATCTCGTCGGATGTCGTCGAGCATAAAAATGTTCTTTCCGATACGTACCGAAATATTATGATAGAAAATAACTCTTTCTGCAAATTTGCCTTTGGCCCGTGACTCAATATACGGGAAGGTAAACACAAGCTAACAATTCGTGGACTCTCACCTTTATCCGCCGTCACGCGATAGAATCAGAAATTAGTGTGGCCGAAACGGTTATTTGAGGATTCTCACAGGATGAATCACATCCGCCGTGGCCACGTATCGAGTCGTGATACTTTTTTCGTACGGTTCGCGCCACGCTGCTTTTTCTCCCTACACAGAACGTCAATTGCCCGAAGGTCGCGCGCATACATTCGCAAAAAAAAATACGTATAACAAATGTGTGTATGTATGCCACGTATGGGTTGCATACACACTAACGAGCGAAGGCATCATCCAAGGGTAATAATTATTAATAAAAGACAGTTATAGCGAGGCGAATAAAATTTTTGATAGATAAATTCGTTTGGAATAATCTTATATAATGATAACAAATAACTAAATGATAATAAATAAATACAAAAATATAAAATACGTTTCGCTAACTTGAGATAGTGATTTTTTTTTTAATTTTTTCAAATATATACTTTGCCAACATATTGGTAACTTTTATCACATGTTTTCTTTAACGTGCGGGAAGTTTCAAACGTTGAAATTCAACGAAAAGTCGGACTTGGAAAATATTCGGACTCGAAAATTAAAATTGATAAAGTGACAACTTCACTGCCAAGAGAAAAAAAGATGATATATTATATACCACCCTTCAACAACCCCTATTTTGTTAAATATTAAAAAATTAAGTTTTCGCGTTAAACGTATTCCCTAATAGCAAGAAATATTCCAGAATATTTCAAAAATATTTGTCAAAAATATCCCTATGTCCAACTCCAGAAATATTTATGGTACATTTCTGGAATTTTAAAAAATCACAAATTACCCAATAATACACCAGAAATATATCTGGAACCGGACATTAGAATATTTCCTTGGTATATTCAGAATATTTTTAGAATGTACCAAAAATATACTTTGCTATTAGGGATTGTTATATACAATACCAGTTAACATATATGGGACATTTACGCCGTGCAAATCACATATGCGACATATATACCACATATATATTGGGATCTACCTGGTTATCTACATACTTCACAAATTATTTATCGAAAAAGAACGCAATTTTCGTTAACCTCCGCGGCATTACATTTTACCAAATCATAATTTTAATTGGCAAACGTTAATATTCAATTTCGATCGGTGCGCGCGGAATATTTACGACAACGGCGATAACCGTTATCTCGGACGAACGCCTCCCCAATGGAGGAAAAAGGGGAGGGAGAATGAGAAAACTCAACTATGATATTTCGCGGAACATTCATAAGTAAGTTACCTCGTTTAATTAAAGCCCCCCTCCCCCTTTTTACGGGAACTTCATTTCACGCGAAAGGTTAATACGCGCATAAAGTGCTAAATAAAACGGCGCGGCGGATTCCTTAAACCCCCACCCCCCCCCCCTCCCGACACCGCTTCCATTTACCGTTCTCAATGAAATTGAAGTACATCGCGTGTAACCACGAGTTTCTAAATATATCCGAGCGGGACGGTGGCGTTAATAAAAGCGGCACTCAAACTCCGCGCTAAAATTAGTCGCAAATTATTACAATTCCAAATCGTTACGGCCGGGCCTATTCTTTCACGGGCGCGTATTATGATTGCAAATGCAATAAAAGCGCGCGCCAAATTGCCCCAATGCGCGCGCGCGCACACACACACATACACAGCCGTAATTCAATGTGAACTCGCGGGCCGTTTTGCGCGGCCGTAAATTGCGATCGAAATTAAAAGTGACACTCGGCCGACTGCCGCGGGAACCGGCAGACGAACTCGTAATAACAACGTCGAATCGACGTTGCCGAAAAGGGGTCCGCGAATAACTCTACAACTGCCCCTAGTAAGAATTGAATCCGGGTAAAATCCGGGTCCTGGGTAGGTAAATTCTAGACTTTCCTGACAATTAACATAACCACTTTAATAACATATCTTTAAATATATTATGAAATATAAATTAATTTAAGAACTAATGCAACAAAGGTAAAAAGTTTAACATATTTAGAATTCTTTGCATCAGTGATCTGGCTAATCATTGACATTTCACCTTAAAAAAATTGTAAAATATTATTTATACGTATCTTTTGTCGATTATGTAATTTTAAATTTGGTCTAGTTTTATGCTTGGAACTGGCCAGATTTTACTGGTCTCTGCCCAGTTACTAGCATGAAAAACTAACTAGGTACTAGCCAGCATCGTCACGCACTGTGTACCTAGTGTCTAGCCAGAAAAACTTCACTGGCACTAGCAGGTTTCTAACCAGAACTGTCCAGTAACTGGCCAGAAACTAAATCCAGAATTTTCAAAAATACTGGCTGGCTATACTTAGATAAAATGTAGTTTCTGGTTTTTTGCTCATGTAAAAATTGTGAAATAACTAAACTCAAAAATTTAATTGCTTGATAATCATTTATTTAATATCCCTTTTTAATATCCAATTATATTAATTTAAACAAAACTTAATAATTTTCAATTTTTATTATGTTACTTTTTTAATTTATAAATAAAATATGAAATTTTTAACAAATAATTTTCATGACAATGAAAAAAAAATTATAATAATAATTTTTCAAAAACACACTAGATTCTGGACAGGAACTAGCTTAAAAATCTAGTTAAGTTTTAGATAGTTTTTCCATGGAAAAATCTGGAATAGTTTTTTGACTTTACAAACTATCCGAATTTGACTGGTAGGAACCTAGCTAGGCTCTACACAGTCATATAATGCTCCAGTATTTATGGGCCAGAATCTGGGCAGTATCTTGTCAGATTTGACTAGGCCAGTTGAACTGGTCAAAGTCTGGCTAGTACCACTTTTGAACTGGACAAAATCTAGTCTAATTTTTACTTGGGATCTTCTCCTTCTGAACCCTTCATTGAATATCACATTTTTGCGGTTTCTTACAACAATGCCCCCTTTGTGCTGGCTTTCTTTAATATTTAAATAAGCTTTCGCAAATTCTTATTGAAACACATTACAAAATTAATTTCAGCACGATTGCGGAAATATAATCATCATCTTTGCTTTTCACAACTAACGGCGCAGCAACGCCGTGACATAATTATTATTAAGAAAATCCAATTTATGGAGTAATTGTACCACTGTAATAAGATTAATTGTAATCTGTCGGTGGAATGCGTTTTCGACGAAATGAGTGTCGGCAATTTTGATGCTTCCATTAATTTCATCCCGGATGAAGGGTTTTCATTTCCATGCGAGTGCGGTAATACTTCTTTTTTTTTTTTTTGTATTCGCTTGGAATGCACAATGGTGGGTTGCACGCGTGATTTGCATTTATTATTCGGCGAAATATGTGACGCGGAAGTTATAAACATACGAGCAAGAGTCGATATTCGTGGAAATCAAAGTCTATTGAAAGCGCCCAGGTGACCCACAAGAGAATTCAAGTGGGTTCTTATGTGAGTCATATGCGCTATTAGGTCAGCCGTGCGGTGTCTCAAGTGACCTAAATTGAATCCCTGTTGACCTATATGGTTGCCTCGTCATAAGCAAATTGTACTAATTTTCATGCGTCCATCCTACGTGTCAGATAATCGCCATTTATTCCTTTAATCATTTCTCATTTTCCTTAAAGTTCTCCCCCTCTCCCTTCACCCCCCCCCCCCGACACTGTGCGAGAGACTCGGTAATTTTCAGTGATTGATTTACAGTTAAATTAATCAAAACTTTTATCTCAATATGTAATCCAATTATCTTAATCTGTCTCCAGTTACTGGGTTTAAAATGACGCCTGGCAAATTTTGTAATCTCAATAATTATTTCCGATCGATTATTTTGTATTAATTGCTTTATTAATTGCAAACAATTTCAGAGCGTGATTTTTAGGTGATTACCACTTTCTACATTTGTATCAATATGATGCAAAAATTGTTACCCAATTATTCAAGTTCTATCACTCAAGTTGATTATATTAGTTTCAGATCATTAGAGGAATAAGTTATTGAGGTTGCAGTAATATTCTTCGATTAGTGTTTCATTTCTCATTTCAGTAATTTCCCGCGAAGATGCGCAGTGGGCTCTTTTGAATAAAATATGTGTTGTATACAGTGAGCCCGTTTATATATAAAAGAGTTATATTCTCTGTCGACTAGAGCTTGACCAATGACATTTCAGACGCGTTTGTAGTTGTGAATCGAGGGACTCACAAAATATTAGTTAAATTTAGATAAGTATGAGTTAAATAATCTGTTGAGTTATTTTAATTTCACAAAAATGTTTCTAAGCAAAACAACATGAAATCAATCAATTCAATTAAAAAAGGAAATAGAAAGCTTATATTCGTATTAACAAAATAATCTACAAAAATGGCATTAGCAATTTTGTTATTACGTTAACGTTAATTTTAGCCGGATTAAAATAATTCTTTGCACTTTTTGTATTCATAAAGACATAAATTTAACAATCTAAAAGAAGCACCAAATAAAAATTAAAGTACTCTAATAATAATATTAAAATTACGGTATAAAAATCATGGAATAAAACTGAATAATAAAATTGTAATAAAACTGCGACTATAAAAAGTATAGTACTGCATAAAACTGACAAAATATATTTATTTATCATATAAAGTTCAATTCATCAAAGGAAAAAAGTATGTAATCTATGTCGGCAATACCGCAATTATTATAAATGATTAAATCGCGGAATCATCGGCAATTAATTATAAACTTTTCACTTCCCCTTTATTCATGAAACATAAATAAACAATAAATATTGTCATAATGCAAGGCAAAACTTTAAACTGCGACTGTTTGGCATTGAAATATAAGAGAAGATGCAAGGTAGTTTTTATTTCTGTAATAGTTGATGCATTCACAAAATACTCGGCCACAAAATGGTTGCAGTTTTAAATGAAGATTTATACTTCTAAAAGTGCACCTTTTCGCCATGAATAAAACAGCTAATTACACAACAATAAAACAGTTTTATAAAAAACTTACTATATATTATGCAAACCCTACAATATAGTTCACATTCAGCGATAGATCTAACATACAAACTTCCACAATCACAAATACTTATTTTTGAAGTAGATATTTTATAAGGAAAATCAATAATTTCCCAATAAAATTTTCCTGTTTTCTTTTATTTACATACCTTATTATTTATAAAAGCGTAAATTTATAAGATACATTTTAAAGAAATATTAGAAATGGAATCGTCATAAAAGAATAGAAGTCAATACCTCAGAGTAAACAGTTAGGCGCTTTACCACCACTCTAAGCCGTTGCTAAGAAAAGTATTAGTCTTCATTGAACTCCTGGTGTCAGTGAGAGAGGAGAGTGATTGCCTAAATTTTTCCCAGTCACAGTATTTATGAAGCAAGATCTATATTTCTAAGTGACGGCGTAGAATTTTGGTAAAAGGCACGATTAGTGACTGGGAAGGTAACCGGTTCTATTCCTCGATAATATCGTTTCTAATCTTTCTTTAAATTCACTTCATAAATATTACTATATCATATTATAAATAATGCTATCAATGCACGCATATCCACGAGTTATTATAAAATATAGTAACAACTATTAATAAATTTTATCCGAATATAAAAAGTGAATTTCTCAAAAGCAAACAACATAGTCCTTTCCCCATAAATAATTTGAAACTAAAATTTATAGTAGTCAAATTATTTATTATTATTACAACTATTATTTATACGCAGAAAGTGTTATGACACTTGCATTACCAGAAAAAGAAATGATTCATAACTCAAGGTTTTTCCATGTTTTCAACAAAAGAATAATTTAATAACCCGCACAAAAAAATTGCGCATACTTGTGTATTGCTATTCAACTGATCGATGGGAGGCTAATCAAATTTTAATTATCTCTAAAATAACAGATAATCAATAATACAATTACCCCCCGATCCCCACCCCCACCCCACGGCAACGTGCCGGCAATATTTAATGTTCCATTCGAACCTTCAAATTGCTTATTAAAATACAAACAAAATATTTAATGATTTTCAATCGAATTCCGTTTATCACACAGCCAGCGTTTGTTTTTATGTTATTCTTCTCGCACGCTCCCACGTAACTCGTAATGAATATTTTATACCCCTGCCTCTTTCGAACGAGCTGCGAGGCGGCGCGTCTACCTACGCGAAGGAAAGGAGCGAAAATGGAACGAAGGAAAAATGAGACAATAAAACAAGTGCGACCGAAGTAGCTAAGTGATGAAAATACTCCATATATTTGGAATGTAACTCTCAACATCAGCTATTTCTCTGCCGCAATATGCTTCTCTAAATAGCACCTACCCGGGGCCCCACTTTTTCACCTTAACCATTGTTTGTTGCTCGTCAAACTCTCATCTGATCTCATTTCCAACTCCCAAACAAAGGACGGTCGTGAAGAATTGCCCGATGGATCCTCAAAGTAACAGGAACTTATGTCTATCAGGTTTGGTTTATTTTTAGATGAACTCAACAGAATATTGTTTCTAATATACGTTTTCTACCATCAAAATAGAAAGTACAGCATCTACCAACAATTCCTGTAATACCACCATCCTTATTCTAATTACCAAAGAGGAATGATTGCCCAATAGGAAATGTTCTAACGGCCCAGAAAAGGTACAATACTGGTGCCAGAGTGGCCAGTACTGGCAATATTCGCATGCCAGTACAGTGCCAGTATAGAATCTGTACTGGAGTGATAACGCTGGGCCAGACCTGGCAGCCAATAACAAGACAGTACTGGTTAATAATCCTGCCAAGATTGCTTGACAAGTCTTCCAGTACTGGTTAACAATCATGCCAATACTAGTTAACAATTCTGCCAATTCTCACACAAATTAGCTATAATATAATAAATTGTCATTCTGCACTAAATATCTGCTGGGAAATTACAGTGCCAGTCCAGGGACGTAGCTTGCGTGAAACAGACCCGTACTTGGTTTACAATTGCAGACTTGTCATTAAAAATTGCCACGTACTTTGCATGTAACCAAGAGACAACACTAGTTATATATAAATCATGAAAAAGATTGCAAATAAATAGGTAAAATTTGCTTCAAATGTACCAAAATGTATTTATACCAAAGTTAACAAAAAAATACGTGGCAATTGCGTTATTACATTGAATTAGTATATATTATAGGTTGTCTATAGTTCTGACCCATATTTAGCTTTAACTCTTTGAACTGCCGATTAAAATTGAAGGAAAATAATGTTCCAGTTTTGGTTTACATTTTCTATAAATAAGTAATTTTCGTAAAAAAATCAAGAGCTGGGACTTTGCTGGCCCAGCATTGTTTCCTAAATTTTGCCAAGATTGATTTTTACTCCGGTTGACAAACGGAACTGTGGAAAACCATAACTGAATCGGTATTGGCCCAGAATTGTTTACCATGGTCTGGCAGCCAGTACAGGGCCAGAATTGGGCCATTTTTCCATTACTGGCAATTTTCTATTGGGTGGTTTCTTTTAACTGGATGGTAATAGTTTAAGGGAGATTACATTACGCAACGAGTGCGAAAAATTAACGATTGAAAAGTTGACGGAACGAGCCACAGAATGTCTTGCAAATTTCAAAACAAGAAACAAACGTTTGTCCTAACTACATTGCTTTACCTTCCTATTACAAACTTACTATTTATTAATACTATGCTAACAATCGATGAAAATGAAAATAATATTCTGATGAGAAATTTCCAAGCCATTTTCCTTTTTTTTTTTTTTTTTTTTTTTCTAAAAAGCTTAACAGAGTGTATGCAAGGCGTGCTTTTATTCCGTCGAAGAGAATGCGAATTATGGAATAAGAAAATGAAAATTGCTGCGCGGAGAAATTCTATTAGACGACGGAGGTAAGTGAATTTAATCGTATTGTTGCAAATACGTTATGGTTGCTTAGCTTTTAGATAATACTTTAATGCGCGCATTGAAAACTTATTCATATCTTGATGCGCGGCAGCGCGCACGCGCCACGAAGCCACCTGTAGCCCCAGCATCCAATCAATACATCATGGCAAATCACAATGCCAGGTAGCATCGAACAAAACAGCCGCTCGCGCAAATTGTTCGACATATACGTTGCGTTATTTGTAAACGTCCATGTAAATTATTCAGCCGTGCTCGCCTTTCCCTTCGCATGCGCTAATAATTTCGCTTAAACGATACTATAAATTCAGTACTTATTTACAACAAACTCTACGATTCGCGGAGATCGCCCGATAATTTTCTACGGTATATTTTTTATTCAGTTGATAATTGCATTGCACCGAGTCGTGCGCTGATATACGTCTAGTTTTATAAATGGCCGGTATTTTAAGTAAATGATGGATTTAAAGTCAATGTCATTCGAATAAATGAAATCTTTCAAACTCAACGCTTACGTAACGGTTAATGATATTGTTTCGTGTGAGTCATTATAAAATACTTAAGTGGGGAAAGTCTCTATAAAATTCTAAAAGAAATTATTTTAAATTCTTCTAAAGGTCCAAAGAGATATTTCATGTTATTGTATATGGTACACATTATATCATTCAATGAGGAAATTAGTCATTTGAATTCTAGCATTTTTTTATTCAAATCGTGCGACATAAATATCATTTAATTTTCAAAAATGCTTGTAAATGATTACTGAAATACGGGTAATAAATTTCAAATTATTCGCGAAAGTTGTATATCTTTTTTTATTAAACGTTATAAATTCATAAATTATATACTATTGCGACTCATTTATATATTATGTAAATAGCTAAATGAGAACATAAAAAAAATATTTGCAATTACATTTATGAATATTAACTCTGTGTAACATATGCGTGTAACTTAAAACGCACATAAATCACGTTTAACGTTTATGTGAATTGGACAAAATTCCAATTGTTAGTAAATGTAATATTATGTCACGAGAAAATGATAAAGAATTAATGAAATTATTGTACAAGAGCAAATGATTATAATTCCCAGACACGTAATCAATATAGCTGGATTGATATAAATTTCACATAAATTTGTTGTTTGTAAAATGTAAACGATTTATATGAATTTCAAGTATATACATTTACATACATTAAAAAAAGTATACATCATAGTTTTTTGAAATTGAATTTTTACTTTTAAATACATTTTGTAATTAAAACTAAAAATTAAATTCTGGTGAAGATGAACTAATTTAAAAATAACTTCAACTTTCAGCAAAACAAAAATGAACTCCCACTGTATATTAGAAAATAATATTCCATATATCCTGTATCTCTTAATAATCATTTACAGATTAATAATAAATAGTTTTGAATATTAAATGTTGAACACTAAAATTTGAACATTAAATCTTGCATCTCATTTTGGATTGAAACAAATTAGATTTCGCAATTTTTCTACTGAATTTCTTTGAAATTGTTGATAGAAATTGAAAAATTATTCAAGGTTTCGTCGTTCAGTATGTCGAAATGTTACACAAATATTTAGCGTTTCAAACACGGGATTCTGTTGAATCTTGAGTTTAGTTTAGTTTAAGGGATTAAAGTAGACATCTGAAATACGAAATACGACTTTACAGTCGTTGGTAATTTGCACGGATGAAGCAAATTTATATAAACGTTACGCATATACTGCGGTTTTTGATACGAGTACTTGGAGCTTCAAGTTTGTTCAACTTTGACATTTCTTTTATTCGCAAATTTGCACATCATAAATATTCAGAATAAGAAGAAACTGACCAATATACATATATATGTGCGAAAGAAAAGAGTCTGATCATTAATTTGCTTTTCATAAATTATTCAAACATATAATTTTAGGTAGGTTCCTGTGACAAATCTCAAGTATCAAGTTATGAAATATTCAAGGGAAGAATTAAAAATTCAATCAATACGCAAAGTTACATTGAAAATGAAAATGTACCAATTACAAGAACACGTGTAACAAAGCAATTTATAACAATTAAACGAAGCTTTATAATATAAATATAAAATTTTACAATAAAAAAAAAGTTGCAACAAGAGGTATAATAAAGAAAATTTAATTAAAACAAAATTCGACATCATTCTGGTTTTGATTACCGGTTCGTTTTCCAGTGCACGACTCGAATGCGTTCCACCGCGGAGCGATAAAAACTTGTCTAAAAATTAAATTACTAGTAAGATGAAATAACTTTAGCTTAATAACTTTAATTTCATTCGGTAACAAAATTCAATAGAATTTCACTTAAATTGTCACAATTGATCAACTTGATATACCTTCCTCGATAATTCATCTCTAACGAATGCCTACTAAATATCTTTCCAACTTGATCTTTCGAACAATCGATAAGACTTTCCGAGTCGATAAGATTTATAATTAATGTACAATTAATTCCTTAAAGGGATAAATCCTTGCAACATTTCCAACAGCATCGAAGAATCGCTCCCTCCTGCTTCGCTCCCAGTTTTCTCTTTACATAAGGGAGATAGATAAGAGAATGGTGCGCGCAAAACCCCAAAAGAGAAGGATTTGGTCGAAATGCGGCAGATGCTGTATCGAGCCATTATTCGCTTTAGTCATTCGAGCCTCAATGCGAACAAAGATTTGACGTTTGCAGCACATAAACCATCCGCGCGGAGAGTTTGCCATCGATTGCCAGAATCTGTGCGAGCTTTTCCAAGAGAGATGTATGGATGCTGCCAACCGGCATTACTCCGCGCATTGTAAACTGTATTTATATATTCTCCCGGAGGAGAATACCAGAGTACTTGGTTGGATGACGGTGGAGGATGCGAATCATCGCCAACTCGACACACGCTACCAGGCGTCAAGCTTATAAAGTGGATTTCATCAAACCCACCACCTTATCCTTGGCAACTCTTCAAAGCGCGCCAAGATTCTCCCTTCAAAGAAATGTTTATTTACTTCCGAGTTGGTCCGACTATGAATTTCACTATTTGATACACTGCGTCGACTATCCCTCCGCAGACTATCCACTGGCAGAAAAATAAAACAGTTAATGTTCTCATTAAAAATTGGATTCCAACCCCAGAAGGCAATTTATGAACATTCTTATGATAAATTATGAAAGAAATACTATAATAAAGCATATATTCCAATGAATCTGTATAAATTCCAATAAATTTACACTCACAAAACTGTATATTTAAAAATAATAGAATCTTCTTATGTTTAATAGATGTTCTATTTAATATTAGTAAATATTCTTAAAGTAAGAATAATTCCATTTATAATAAATAGATTCTATTTAATGTAAATAGAAATCCAACTACATTTTTCTCAGTGTATGGGAAAAAGTACTTTATTTTAGCATTTATTTCATATTTTATTGTAAGTATGTTCATAAATTGTCATCTGGGGTTGGAATCCAATTTTTTATAGTAAAAATAACAATTTATTTTTCTGCGTGCACTCCAATGTAACAAAACTAGACCTAAAATTCAATTTCTTTTTTAATAATTCCATTAAACCTAGACCGACGTAGATGAAAGGTGTATCCTCTAATAGTTGACAACACGTTAATGTATATTGTGAGAACCGACAGTTTCAGACTATTGGAATTATAATAAGCAATAGTCCGAATAATGAGGTAGTAAAAATGTTGGAATAAAGAACTATAAGTAACTAATAAGACTTACATCATTGATCCATAACACTGACGAAATATAAAAGAATTTGACGTAGCGTTGGATGTGCCATTTAGAATTATATATGAGGAAAATCCCATGGGAGCAAGCGAGACCGAAAGTATGCGTCCTTCGATGGGTTAGACAAGGATGCATATCATTTTGAAAATGAAATTTCCATTAGATGTAACTTTTCGCACTGATTCGAATGGTATATATGAATAACTGTGTCATTTTGTGAAAAAATGCACTCGTTTTGGGTGAAAAACTTTCAATTATACCGTATATAGGCAATTCCCATTGGTGCAAGAGAGACCGACTATACATATTCCATCATTTTATACCTTGTTTGCAGCATTCTTAATCTTCCTTTTGGTCGGAAGTGAATGTCGTTTTATTCATGTTATATTCAAAGCAAAATGTTGCCTTCTCTTTGTTTATTATTCAATTACAAATAAAATTTCTTCCATCTCAAAATTTAATTTTTTTTTTTTACAGATTCAATGCGAACATTTAATATCAAAATTCCATTCAAATATATGGAAGAACCACTTTCAAGGGAGATAATACACAATTAGAATTGAATCACCACTAATCTTTCCTTATTATGACACCAAAACGCAATTTCCATAGTTATTGATATCGCAAGTTGTCACATAATTTCGTGCACTATTTATTATTCAATTGAATTGGATGGTTGTAATATTTTTGCTTGTCGCGCGTGAGAAAATAACGTCTGCCTCAGGCAATCCAGAAAAATGTTACAAAACATCTCGCCGATGTTCGGATGAAAAGAAATTATTTATTCTTTTGTCGATACGACACAATCTGACACACGTATATATACGTATCTACGTATGCGCTTTATTACGAATAAAATAATTAACGTTGAAAAAAGTTAACGGAAAGTTTTTGAAATTTTAATAGAATTATAACAGGAAGATAAACATAAGATTTTCCCATAGAAAAAGTTGTGTAATCATTTAATGAACCAAGTAAATATCTTTAAATCTGTTAATTTTAAATAAATTAATAATTTGAGTTAATAATTTATAAAGAATAAGTAATAATGTGAAAAATAAAATCTATTAAAATATAATAATATAAATCTGATTGTAGAATTAATAAAACTTAGTAATTACATAATAATTGCTAAGCAATGTCACACGACATAAAAGAAATATTTACTTTTATTAATGGTATAGTTGAATAATATATTGTACGATTAATTTATTTATAATAAAGAATATAACATTTTTAATGCAATTTTCTCACTAAATCTTTCTCTGTAATCGAATAAATAACGTATCTATTCTTATTTGTACTTATTTGTATTTCGTGCATTTTCAAAATTTGCAACTTCACTTTGAACTTTACTTTTTAAGAATGGAAATGGGTAACTCAACACGCATGCGTCGTGCATGAATAATCGTGTCGCAACTCCACTCTAATTTTCATAAAATTGAATCACATAAATTTGTTTCTTTACGATAATTATGCATTCTACTTATGTCAATAATATCCAAACAATATATCCAATTAATACAGAAATTTAGTAGTGCGTTTACATTTTTTCCATGTAGATATATTAATTAAAACATTTTCAGGTAATGTTTTTTTAGGTAGCACCTTATTCATGTGTCTTTCAATTTTATTTATATCAATTTTTTTTGTGTATTTAATTGAGTTAAAGGAAGCAGTAAAGAAGAAATCTTCAAGAAATACCCAAAAACACCAGAAACTTATTCAACTTTGTTGAATAAATGACATGATGCAAATTTATTTGCATTTTAATATACTTACACCTTTTCTTCCCTAAACGTAGAGAAAAAAAGTTGACTGATTCAGGATGTAACAGTAATTCAAATAATTTTAGGTATTATACAAGTTATTACAGTTTTAATTATAATATATTATAATATATTAATTATAATAATTTTATTATAAAAAATAAGAAATGCAAAATATAATAAAATAAATTGCAGAAAATGAAATGAATTAAATGCAATCCACCAATCGACTTGATTTAATTTTAAATGTAGAAACACTATTCCCCAGACTAATAGTTGTGAAATGCTGCTACTTTAAGAAACTGAATCAGCTTACAAGGGCAACTCTGTTATTAACTTGTTTGATGCTCAAAAAAAAACAAAAACAAAAAAAAGAAAGAAAAAAAACGCGGCGTTTACGCGAATTTTATCACGCATTAAAGTTACTACATTTGTTTCTCCGGAGAAAAACGGATGACAACGTTACAGAAACATTTCCGTAACATTTTACACAAGCAGGCGTATTGTTAATGGTCCGATGGAATTACGTTCTCATGTCGCATTAGTCGCCGGTGCGCGGCGTGTTAAGTGTAGTTGTTATATGCCAGGCGTACCGTCAATTAGATCTTGTGAAAATGAAATGTGGTACCTTTGGGATTAATTTACCAACGAACCGTAAAATTACCTCGTCGCGTGTAAGACGATCGAGTCGTCCACTTAACGTGTAAAATTAATTTATTGTCACAAGATTTCAATTTGAAAACAAAATAAGTCTACAACCCGATAGTCCGAGCATTTTCCAAGATATTTATAAAAATGAAGTAGTAAAGAACTTCTATCTAGAAAATTCACAAATATAAAACAGTTACGAAATAAATTTCTACAAATTTTATAAAAACGTAAAAGCCAATAACAATATTTCGTTAAAAATGTTGAACGAAACAACTTCCTACTTAAAATATAGTATAATAAATCAAATATAAACAACATTCTTTTGTATTTATATTTTTCTAAGAATTCTGCCCTAAAATTCGTCCACTGGCCATTTGTAATTACCCTACAATTTCATGGCTTTATTTAATGCTTGTTTCTCGTAACTAATACGACACGATTCTCCTTATTTTATTATCCGCGAGTTTTTATCATCTACATAATATAAAAAGTATTCTAATATGCATTTGACGAACAAGATATATGAATACAAAAATTGTTCGGTTTTTCAATCGGAATGCCGATACACTTTAGTTAAAACTTTCCATTTATCATTGGAAAACAATAACATTTACACAATAGTAAAAGAAAAAAAACATGAAAATCGTACCTAATATTTACTCGTCGAAGTTTTTTTGATCGCAATTTACGTTACATTTAACACGACACACTTTTTGCGGTTTCTTCCACCACCGCCGTTTAAACCGTTACGAGCTCAAAACAGACGCGAGGCTCCGTGACTAGCAAATTTTGAACAAATATCAGCGCTCACGCTACCTAGCGGTGGTGATAGTAAATTCACCCGCGTTAAATTTGAATTTTCTTAATATTCATATTTTTAATTAACAACTTTGTTACAACTAAAATATTATAATATATAAATTACAACCATAATAAATTGATGAACTCGGTTTTATTATGAAAAACAGATTAAATAATTGTTGTCATTATAATATTACTTAATTACGTGGAAATATCAAAGCAAAGGGTAGTTGTCGACCAAGATAAGCAGATAAATATAAATAATAGATTAGATTCCCTAGTAAAAATCAAACATATATGTTCATATATGGATTAAGAAAAAACATATATGTTCATATATGACCATATATGTTTGATTTTTACTAGGGTTGTTTTTCGAGGAAATAAATTCTAGTAACTGAAATGGATTACGAAAAAAAATCCATATATGAACATATATGTTTTTTCTTAATCCATATATGACCATATATGAACATATATGTTTTTTCTTAATCCATATATGACCATATATGTTTGATTTTTACTAGGGTTGTTTTTCGAGGAAATAAATTCTAGTAACTGAAATGACTTTTAAAATATGAAAATGAAACAACATAATATATTAGTAGATTATTAAAGTAAAAAATAGTCCTTAAAACGCCAATGTACTCAGTATAAATTAATTTCCATACAAATAATTAATTATTTTATTCAAAGATAATAACTGAAAAATTTTTCTCATGAAAATAAAATTAAAGGAACAAATTAATTAATTTAAAGTTATTATAAAAAGTATTCTAATTAATTGTTATAAATTTATAATACTCGTAATAGAAAAGTAATGTATTACTTATTATTAAATGTATAAATCTAATAATGGAATATGTTACTAGTCTTTCCTTAGAGATGGAACAACACAGTGGTTCAAATATTTTGTGAGTTTAAATTAAGCAGAAAAGGAATAACGAACAATAAAATATGAAATTGATTTACTCGTAAAATCGTTTATTTACATTTGATTTTTGTACAAGCGTACAAAATCGCATTAAATACACCCGAACTCATCGTTTCTTCATAAAAAAATTGAAACTGAATTTACACAATTCCCGTGTCTTAAAATCTAGCAACAATATAAAAGTCAAACTATATAAAAAGTGATTTTTTTACGGTGATCTGAAAACAATTTCGAATGCAGGAACATGAAACGATAACTTGGGCTTTGCTTCTAACGAAACAAACACTCTTACCACATAATCATATATAACTGTATATGAAAATTTATTTGCTCGATGTATGACGATTACAATCTGAGTAGGACTTGAAAATAATCAGTTGATAAATAATATATACTTTCCCACACATTCTTTTTAGATCACTCGTAACAATTGCATATAATAAATCTCTGCTCGTTCGGAAATACTATTCATTCAATATAAATATACGTGTTTATTTATAAATATATCCTTATACATATTTATACTCATATATTCATATGTATATATACTTCAGAAACCTGTGGGGGCTTGTGCACTTTCAATTAGAACCACTTCTATTCTTTCCTTTTATTCCCTTTGTTTTCTTTTTCCTTGACATATTGATATAACGACGATAGTAAATCTTTTATTTATTTAAAACTCTCATTCGATAAATATTTATCCATCCATTTAATTATATTAATTTTATTTATTCATAGCAGTACAACCTCATTGAAAAATAAGAGGTCAATAAAAACGCCATTTATTAAAATTTGAATCTTACCAACTTTTCTAGTCACCTATTTCGCGATGCTAACGTAACATCTATTTGCAATCAAATTTAAAACAGACGAACTGAATATAAACGCGCGACTTTGATTCCCACCATCCTTGTCCTTTCCCTCCTTTTCTCTTTCTCTCCCTCCCATTCATTCACTCACTCGTTCTCCTCCTATTTTAAGACTAAATGAAGGAAGTGAAGACTTGTTAATTAAAGAAAGACAAACAGGAATGAAGGAGGAAAGGTATACAATTTAAAAAGTAACGATTTCAAGTAGTTCGCACTTCAGGACTGTCCTCGTAGAGGGCGTAGCAAGTAAGTCTTACATTTCTCTTTTCATCTCTTCTAGGTTTCGCGTAGACTCGAGAAACGGTGCTTAAGATACTTCAGATGCCGCGATCAATCGAGATAGTTTTTCGATTAAAAACATTAGAGTTTTCGGTAACGTTATTTGGCTTTTTGCGTTGAACGATTTCTAATGTTTTTCTTGCTTTCCTGATCGACATCTGCAGAATCCTCGTCGTTTGACGCAGCTGATTTTTTAGCTGAAATCATATTACAATAATATTATTAATCTAATCGTTTAAGAATGATCTAATTCTTAAATTTAAGAATAAAATTGTGTATAAAAATTGATTTTCATCAATAATTTATAAAAATCTAACATTATTTTTAATACAAATAACAATGTAATAAACAAATGAATTGGATAAAAATGAAATAATGAAAAATAGATCTTACAATATGTAATAGATATACAAAAAAATTTGCAAGTGTAATGTTTCATTCCAGAATGAATATAAAAATGTTACCTTCTTTTTTGCTCTTTGACTTTTGTTTGGACTTGGACTTTGTAACAACTGGAGCACTATTTTCACGAGCGATTTCAATTTGTTCTTTGATGAATTTGTGTAACATGTATGATTGGAATATTAAAATAATCGCAAGAACAGAGTATCGGATGGCAGGGATATTGAAGTTGCCGCTGGCAAAATCGAAAGATTGCTCCACTAATCCCATTCCATATCCAAACACCAAAGCTGAGAAGCCAATGATCAACAGGCGCGCCAATACGTAAATCGCATTCGCAATTTTGAAAGCAGCTAAAAATTAAATTTTATAAATATAATTAAATTCTAAAAAATAATTAACATAACGCATAAATATTAATTTATCATTTCATTAATTAAACTTATGATAACAATTAAACTTACCTTTTGTACGCTTTTCTTTTTGATAAATGAAATCAATAAGGTGAGCACCATGTTGGAAAGTTTCGCCAGTGTAATGCAAGACCAACAGAATCACGCCAACGTGTTGCAAGCTGAAAATATGAACAATGTTAATACTTTTTGTTTTATTCACCGTGCACGTTTCACTATTGTTACTACTTTTACTTCTACTATAAAATTAATGTACAATTCATCTTTCATCACACGTGATCTTATATACTCCTTTTTTAAAGTAATGTACAGTTCAGAAAATAATGATAACTATGAATACAAAATTATTCATCAGGCTGTTTATAACCTGATGAGTATAATTTTCAGTATATTGAACTAACTTCAAGAAGTAAGCTGCAAATGTGAAAATAAATCCCAAAGTTGCGAGGGTTGTTCTGGGTAGAATATCTTCCTTTTTCGCTCGTTGAAGATATAATTCTGGATAACAATGCAACCAGTAAGCAAGTTGACCAATAAAGAAAAGTTTCAAGGAAAATGACATAACTCCTGGATAATCCTCCCATAAGCTTGTCAAGTTCAAAACAAGATTATCCCTGAAATGTTCAAATTTTATTCGAGTTATTGATTTATTCAAAAATAATGATTTTTAAAAATATATAAAACTTCTAATACATTTTAAAAGTAAAAAAACTATTTTTTAACATTTAATATATTAAATATATATAATATTTAAATACTATTAATATGTTACGTTTAATATTTTAAATATTTAAGTACTTTTTTCTTAGGGCACAAATTGTATTTGTTAATTATATTAAGATACACATACATATTATATACTGTATAAAGTATATATAATATAATATATAACTATATTATTATATAATATATATTAAGATAATCTAGTAACTGAATGCCTTGTTAATGAAAACTATTGAAGAAAAAGTGATTGTTACAGTCAATATATTTTAATTTTTAAATTAATTATAAAAATTATTTTAGCTCTTTCTAGTTTTTGCACACTTGTTCTGTAGAAATAAATAGATTTCCTTACCTGACAATTATAGCAATACCCCAAATCACTGACGAAGCATAAAATACTAAGAGTTGACTGGATTCGTTAAATCTAGATAATTTGCTTTTACTCAGATACAAACGTTTTGAAATTTTCTGTAAAACCATAATTATACATTATTTACTTTTACTTATTTTAAGTTATATAATAAGTATATTATGTATAATAAACATTACATATTATTAATGTATTTTTGATATAAACAAAATTAATAAATTATATTTGAAAAATGACTATAATAGTAAAATTTACACTGAGAAAAGAATTTGGTTTTATTTAATCAATTTTTGTAAATAGTATTTAGTATATTCCAATCATATTTATCAAACAATTTAATTATTATGAAAATTAAGTACTTCAATTTTTTTTAAACACAGTTTAAAAATACTATAAAAGGAAACCATTCTTATAAAAATAACTTTTTCTACTCATGTACAATAAATTGATTCAAACAAAAAATTCTTAATTATATTCCTATTAATATATACTTACGTCAAACAAACATTCCTGAATTGCAGCATGCAAGACAATTGTTATAAGGAAATAAAAGAAAACTGCACAGTTATCTTTCCATCCTGTGGTATATTTAGGTGGTGAATGTACATCCTCTTCAGTAAGAGAAACATTCGCATTATGATGAATTGCAATGAAAATATAAGCCCATGGTGACGTGACCTAAAATAATCGAAAACTCGTATTTACATAAATTCATTAATTAAGCAACCCATATATTTTATTCGATTAATCAAAAAATATCTTAAAAATATTTACTTCCACAAGAATTTAAATATTTAAATTATGCAAACGGTTTCTCTCTTTTTTTAAAAAATATGCAAATAAATTTAGTTTTGAAGTGAAAACTTTGATATATACTTTTATATAAGCATTTTGAAAGATATCAAGTTATATATTAAACACAAATTCAAATGTATGAAAAATATTAATAAATTATTTCCCAAGCTGTGGCTTGAAATTTTATAAATCTTATACACTATTATCAAAAAGTTGATAAATTTACAATGTTTTATCAGTATATTCCACTCTGGGGCAATAATTTTCCTAACATATGTCACAATATTAATCAGTTATCGTTTAGAAAAAATTCTTCTTAAAGGTTCTATTTGTCTAAAATATAAATAAAATCTATGGTCCATGACATTTTTCAACATTCTTAAACTCAAGCTGTCATTCCACTTCATCCTATATTGTTTACAGGTCACACTAAATTCTCAAACTTTCAATGAAAATATCAATATCGCCTCAAAAGAATCACAATTGCAATAAAATACACGATAAAATTAACTTTTAAACGGTAGAAAATTATTTGCCTACTGTCAAATACTGTCAAAATTGATGCTGCCAAAGTGTAGCATATGGTGCCCTACTCTTATCATAATATTAAGTAAATAACTTGGCTACACTTGTATGAGAGTATTTCAATGTAAATAATTAATGAAATAACAAAACAAAAAGAATAGTGTCCTAAAAGGAATGAAATAGCATGGAAAGGGAAGCATCTTTTAAAGGAGACTTGTTGATACGTTTGCAATTGTGGATAAATGTTTTAAGGTTAAGGCGCACCTGAATCATAAGGCCGATGACAAACACCATAGCCACGCAAGAAACGATGTCAGCATGATTCTGGATGAAGAATTCGTGGCTGAGAATCGGCGGACTTTTGTTGGAACTCTTGCGTCCTTTGATCGCCACCATCGTAACGGGTTACGTATGGGCCTAGCTTATTAAATTGATACTTGAAATGATGGTGCCGCGGTGATCACACGTTAACGACTGGGCTTTGCCATGCAACGCCGACACTGACCCACGAGTACGACGCGCCGACCGACAGACCTCACACGCCTTTTTATCTCTCTTTTCTTTTTCTCTCCTTTTTTTACGCCTCGACTTTCTAGCGCTGTCAGCCTGTGACACGCCACACCGGCCAATGTGGCATTTACCATCGTTGGCACTACGCTGGTCGTTCATAGACGCGATTGTTGACATTGTTTCTTTTTCAACACCATCCCTTTCTCGTATGCTTTTCGAATTAAAAAAGCAGTCTAATTTTTTTCAAAGGCTACTTTACCTACTTTGATTGTACAAGTTTTGAAAACAATCCTTGCTTTGATTCCAGTGGAGTTTTAGGCGGGAAGCATTTGAATTATCATTGTTTTTGAAACGTCCCTAATAGCAAAAAATATTTTTGGTAAATTCTGAAAATATTCTGAATATACCAAGGAAATATTCTAATATTCGATTCCAGGAATATTTCTGGTGTATTCTTCGGTGATCTATGTGTTTTTAATATTCCAGGAATATGTACCTTAAATATTTCTGGATGAATGAAAAAATGAATGAAAAAAAAATTGCAAATTACTTTTCAATATATGTTTGTAAGAGGAAGAAAAGAATTCATATTATATTAATATGAAATCCATGCTAATCTCACTAAAAAATTCACGTTGATTGAACAAAGTGACGACGGTAGCGCCACCAAAGAATCACGCATCATGTTGTTATTTATGTGTGCTTTTAACATGAAAATTTCATGTTAAGCACATATGTTGTTTGTATTATTTAAGCTCAAAAGTAATAATTTTGTAAAATGAATGTAGGTATATAACATCAAAATTTTCGGTATTCTAACCAATAAATAAGTTTACACAATAGGTCTGTTCAAGTTCTTGTTGAGGAATTATTGATTCATGCTAATTTTAAAAGATATTTCTGTGCAATTTAAAGAAATATAAACCTTTTATAAACGAATACATAATGTCAACAAGTTTTATATTTTTGTTTTGCATTCAAATCATTTTGACCTTAAAAATGTTAACAAAATGTGTTTTCCATAGGTTACCTTCTAAATATTTACGAACATTGTTTATATACATTATTCATGTTAAAAACATTTTATTCATCAGTTCCATCTTGCTTATATGAATGATTATTTTACTCTGGTTAAAGTTAAAAACATTTTACAATAGAATAAATCTATTATGATTTATTACGAAATTTGCAACAGATAAATCATAATACCTTATATTTCAAATTTTTCATATTGTGATTTGTTATGAATTATTACATGTTAAGGATTTTTCATGAAATATTATGATATATCATAAAAATGTGATAATTCATAACAAATCACAATATGAAAATTGATAAATATCATAAAGTATTATAATTTATCAGTTCCAAATTCTGCAATAATTCAGAATAGATTTTAAATAAATAAAATGGTTATTGTTGGAATAAAACAATAAATAAAGTAAACAAACTTGTACTTATTAATAATTAACTAGTGTTAATGATTTTTTTTTTACATTTTCTTATAAAAAATTAGGTGCAGAATAATTAATTAACAATAAAAAACTGAGCTCATTTCAATGACTATATTATTTTCAATTATTTAACTGATTTTTTATTTGTTATATTAATTAATATATAATTGTATAAATTTGTATATAATAAAAACAAATATTATATTAATTGTATTTTTATTATTATATTTAATACACGTAGAAGAAAGTTCTGTTTAAAATTATTATATCTTCTGGTTTTTTAGGGAAAAAAGAACAAATGGTATTAATATGGTAATAATCGTCATAATTGTAGGCAAATATACGATACTAATGTAGACCATACGTGGTACATTGCGCAGCTCTAACTTTGAGTTATACTGCGAATCTAACTTTGCGATATCTTTGCGGTGAAATTGACTGAATTGTCGTAGGCTGAACGCAATCTCAATACAAAGATATCTTACTATTATCATAAAAAGGTCTCAAATATATTAATTATAAAATATTCTTGACACGTGGCATTACATTTTGTACATTCATTTGCATGCAAAAATATTGCAAAGTTAGTCTTGCAGGGGCGATTTAGTAGCGTCCGTGAAATAAATGCCTGCGTACACGGAGAGAAAAGATTAATAAAAATTACTGACATTGTTGGTAAACTGGTCATATACTTGCAAGAACTGAAAAATTACTACCCTAAGTTAGTAAAAAGTGTCAGCTTTCTAAGAATCATTTTCAACAAATTGATACGTTTTACTAACTTAAAATAGTAATTTTTAAAGTTTTGCCAATATATAACCAGTTTACTAAGAATGTCAGTAAATTTTATTAAACTTTTCTCTCCGTGTACCAGACGGTATAACTGAAAGTTATCGCCGCGACGTTGTACGTGGCTGATTGGAGCAAGTAGGCCCAGTTGACTGGCTCTGTTCTACTAGGCCTATTAACAAAAAATGTATGCCGCGGAAATAAATATTTCATAGCGCAGTGTTATTTGCTGATTTAATTTTTTTCTTTCTTCTGATTTATTCAAACAACCGTTAAATATCAAATGATTTGCCCTCGCAACTTTAAATCAAAGAAATCAGTTCCTCTCAGAAAACATGAATAGATAGAATCCTTTAAATACCGCACGTTTACGCAATCGTATGCGATTTGTAGTGAACTTTTGTAATTATTTACATTATGATTCACAAGTACATATTTCTACTATATTCAATTAATTTTTCATATGACACGAATTTTTAGGAATATATACAATTTAAAATTACCCAACAAACGAATGACGATTAAAATCAATTTAGATAGTAAATTGTTTTATTTCGACGTAAATTCGCAGAAAATAACATATGTACACGTATGGAACAATTAGCATAAGAATATGGAAATAAATTTAAATTCTTGTATTAATCGAAATTATAATAATTATCATTCAGATTAAATTTTCGAGCGAACAATTAATGTTAAGAAATAAAATTTATATCGATTTGTATTGATTGTAATTGAATTAAGTTGATTCAATTGACCCTGCTAATTGAATCCTTTGCATTTTATATTGATCCCTTACACCTTGAAAATGCTATATACAAACATACATGTACATGTATAAATAATATAGAAAACTTTTGTTAGCAGATTTTTTATCATCAGATAAAATTATAAAGTATGTACTGTAATTTTTCCACTGCAAAAACTTCAGGATTTCACAAAAGTTACATTTTCTGACGAAAACCTGTAAGACTTCATGTTCAAAATTAATCGGTTTTAAACCACAGCTGCTTTAAATATTATAAATATTATAACCTCTGATAGCGGCAAGAATTTTCCTAAGAAAAACAAACAAACAAAAAACAAAACAAGACAAAAAAAAACAAAAAAACTTGCACATTGATGTCGTACGCATATACTGATTAGTCTCCTGACATCAATGATATTAAAATCGGATCGTTGACCCCGGCATGTTAGAAATGTCGCCTTGAAAATTACTTTAGATATTATATCCGGACGAAACTCGAGAACACGAGCAGGTTCCCTATACTTGTGCCGTGGATTAAAATTGCAAGGTAAGTTTTCGATTGATCGGTGCGAAAATTCACAGAGTAGGAAAAGTTTGTGGCGCGCTCTTTTGCAAGCGGCAAAGATGATAGTAGGATTTTTGAGTTGAGCAGCAAAGCAACAATTGTTGGTTATTGGTAGAGGCTTAAAAATAAATTCGGTCGAATTGGCGTTGGCGATTTAGTGGCGCCCCAGGCGGCTGACGCCTGATCTGGCCGCACGTTTCGCCGGCCCTGCTTTCAGAAACAGAGAAATGTCGTCGACGTCGGAAAAATGCAAGGCGTCGTGTACCATCGAGGGCTACCAAGAGGACGAGGACGAGGACATGGCGGACGACGACCAGACCGAGGGAAAGCTCAGCATCCAGCAGATCTTGGAGGGAATGACTAACGAGTTCAATAAGGCCATCAAGGAAGCCGAGCCGAAGAAAGCCGAGGCTCTCGTAGCCGAAGAGGTTGAGGTTAGAAGCGAGGAAGCCGTAGCGCAGGGAGAGGGGGACGACAAGGAGAATGCCGTCAACAAGGAGAGTTCCGACTCTCAGCCTGAGCCCGCGAGGAAATATTCCTCCGACAGGTAAAAACCAACATCATAACCGCTTTGACAAATCATCTCGCCCTTACCTTTCAATTATATTGATCAATTTCAAATTCTCCACTGCAGTTTCCATGCTAACAGATAATTTTACATATAAATATTTTACATATATCATTTTACTGTACGCTCGAGAGGGCAGCATTTTTTATAATGCATCCTGTGTAATTTTGTTTAAGCAGGATTACCTGGAGGACCATTCAACTATTTAAAACGGTTGATAGCTGTTTTCAGTTCAACTTAGATGCAATGATTTTCAGCTTTTTATATATGTACATGTAAATATATACTTTGATAGGTCATTTAGTAGGAATGTTTATGGTAAAATTTGCTACTCCAAAGGTTACACTTCATTTCCTGTGTATATGATTAAATGTACGACCATTGAATATATTTTAATTAAGAAAACGTTTTCTTTTTAAAATAATTGTTTATATAATCCTAGGGAACATAGAAAACTGAAATATGCTGGATAATGCTGAAATATCTCAATACTATGGATAAACAATTGAAATGTCCCAATTTAAAGGCTACTCCTAAAATTGGGATATTTCGACATATTTCAGCATTTCATTTTCATCCAGGCTAATAAGCTAAAATTGCCTCCACTTACATATACGATGTAATATAATATACATTGTATAGTCAATTTTAATTGTTTAAATCAACATATAATAAATAATAAATAAAAAGTTTTGTTTAAGCAATTTAAGGTATCTAAAAATTAATATGATAGTCAACATAACTGGTTTTTTTCAATAAAGTCAAAGAATGACACATAAACACATTAAATTGTCCATTTTCTACTTCAATATATAAAACGTACGCAACTTTATTATCTATAAATTTAATTATTTTCTAAAGGTAGACTATTATTACAATAGAAAATGATTTTGATGTTTGTTATTAGCTTAGTGCAAGTATTTTAATTGTAAAAAGATTGTATTTCAAATAAGTATATTAATTTCAAGTTGAAATCATTGACTTATAATATAAATTGTAAATAAAGATTATTTATTATTTATATCTAAATGTACTAAAACTAATGGATGTATTACATTGATATGTATTGCATATAATACAATTTTCATGTGTATTAAACAAATTGTCAATAGTTTGCCCGACCCATTAGTTTTATACAATTTGGTTTAAAGAATTTATAAAATAAACAAAATTATTTTAAAAGCTTTAATTTTGTTGCCATGAACCTAAAAAATTATCTTTTTATTTTCAAAATTCCATTGAATTGTAAGTGTAAAAAATGCCTCTCCACATGTTTTGCAGAGAAGTTAATTCATCACCTACATCAGTATCTAATGTAACTACCGATGAAAAAGATTCAGATACTAAAGAGAAAGAAAATGATGATAAAGATAGTAACATTAAGGAAGAAGATGGGAAAAAAGAAGGAAATATTCCAAGAATTGTATTAACTTTTAGAACTATAGATGAAAATACAGATCACGGAAAAAAGACAAAAATTTCAAGTTGTTCTTCAAATTTATCCCTGGTCCCAGACGAGTTAGCAAATTGCGATCAAATTGGTGGAGTTTCAGTAAAGATCGAAAGTTCAGAAGATCACTTAGAAAAGTCAGATTCAGAAGAAAGTAAAAAAATTGAGGAAGAAAAAGAAGTAGAAAAGGTACAAGAGGAAGATATCTTGAAAGATGAAGACGAGATCATTATAACTAAAAAAGAAGATGTTGATAAGAATGGATTGGATGAAGAAGAAGAGGAAGAAAAGAAAGTGTTAGTAATTGGGACACCAGTTATGAGGAAGAGAAGAGCAGGCAGAATCAGATTGAGAAATAATAGGTAGTTCATTTGAAATTTATCAACATATTTTTTGTACTTAAAAGTTAAATATTAATAATTAATTACCTATAGGTGTTTCATGTGACTGATATTAAACACTAATGTTGAAATCATTATTTGGGGTAATTCTTAAAATTAAATTTATGTAATTTATTACAAGTTTATAAACACAATATTAATGAGGAAAAATACAAAATATAAAATCCAATATCTTAAAAAAATTGAATTGTTTTACATACAGTTTGAAAAATAAGTATTAAAAGTATCATTACTTTTGATGATTAAAGTGTTACTTGAATGTAAACGTAAACATGTAATAAAAGTACGAAAAAATCATGTAACATTCTTTTATTAATGTTTATTAATTACATTAAATAAAAAAATAAATATTACAGACATCCCTTGTGGAAATGAATGATGAAAAATGCTGAAAAGACTCAATTTTAGCATGTTTTTCAGCCTTTTTCTATATTTTCTAGCAATTTTCAGCTTTTTTCAGCATATCTATTCCACTAGGTATCTACAATGTCTGTAAAAGTTGCTTTAAAATTCTACTCATGACAAAGTACAATTATAGAGGTAGTGTCTTTGTTCATATAAGAATCATTTTATATACATCAGAATATATCTACTTAGGAAGAGAAAATAGTAGATGGTTAGTTTCTTCTAAGATTGTTATTAGAATACATATCTTCTAACTTTTCTACCATGTACATGAATATATTAAAAACATGGTCTTTCAAATGATGGTCCTATTCCTGAAATATAGCTCGGCAAAGATCGAATGATCTGTATAAACTGTCAATACCGCTTACAATGTGTATTTCAACAAATATATCCAGATAGGAAACTTTATCAACTTTCAAAAAAGTACTAAAAAGTTTTTTTTATAAATTAAAGGTGTAAATATCAAATTTCTAAAAATATAATTACTAGTACCATATTATGTAATTGTCCTGCAATCAGTGTTTCTAACTCTATTGAAATTATTACCAATCCAAATGAATACATATTACAAAGTTGGACATACTGCTCTCAGTTGTAGATCCCATAAACTTTGAAGAGTATTGTAAGTGATACTGTTAACATCTAGAGGTTATTCGATCTTCTTGCAACTACATTCCACAAGTAGGAGCTAACATTTTGAAAACTGGTATTTTCCTGAATATATAACAAAGTCTTAGTACCCTTTCTGCAGTTTTTCTTTAGTTGACATTTTTGTTGAGAATGGAAACGTGTTTAAACCTGCCAAATTTATTAAGGTTATATTAAAATAATTTGTTACAAATAAAATGATGATTATATTAATAATTATTATTTTATTAAATTAACGAAAGAGTTACTAATAATTCATTCTAAACATGAATTTGAATCTCTTTAAATCGCGTATGATTTAAATATCAAAATAAATTGGAAAATATTACTCTAATAACAGGACATATGAGAAGAAAATTAAATAATATAATTATAATATTCTAAATTATTTTGATTATGTTTTACGAATAAAATTAATTCTAATGAATCATTGTGGTTTGTCAGTTTGAATTTATTTTTATGACAAAGTAAGGTTATATTTCAATTATAAAATTAACACGTACAATGACAAGTATTAGTAATTTTAAAATTTAAAACTATGTTTTTAATAATAAACTCCGGATGTTCTGGATACAATTTTTATACTGCAATATTCTATGTATGTAAAAAAATAAAAGTTAAAACGTGTCTTAAACATATTTTACTGACTTATGTTTAACATATTTCACAGTTTACTTTTTATGTACAAACTTTATTATAATAATTATGCACTAAGAAGAAAATTGTTAGAATATAAGTAATTAAGATGTTTTTTTCCATTCAAAAAAGGATGGGCTCATGTTGCACAAAAAACAATAATTTAAATCATTATATTTGTTTGTATAAATTTATATAAAATTTGAGAGAATTGACCTTGTTCTCTTTAATTTCATTAATCTTATTAAAATTAAGTTTATTTTAAGATATTTGCAATATCTCTAACTAATACTCTGATATCCTTTTAAGAGGATCTACAAGTTCTTATTACTAATATTACAAATTTTCATAATTAAAATTAATTATGAATATATATACATAATGACCAAATCTTGATATTGACAACTTCTGTAAAATGTATGATACACATTTTCAATCAAGATTTGGTCATTAAATTAATTTTTTCTAATTTTCTTTATTTAATTTTGAAAAACTACAAAGAGAAATTTACATTGAATGAACTAATTGTTAAATTTTTAGTTTTATATTATATGCTGATTTTATGGCAAGATAAGAAAGAAATTAAAAAGCAGATAAAAAGTAACATATCTTTTTATTGGTTACCCAAAATAAGGTGACAAGATTGAGGGAGGGGATAGTTATTACTCATTTTGTATATCTACAACAATCTCGCAACTTTAGAAGACATTCAGACGTTGTTTTAGACAGAAAACGGAGTGATAGATAAAAAACATACAGTTTTTTGGTTATTTCTTTAAAGTGAAAATTTTTGTTTGATATTTGAATAAAGAGATAAACATTAAACAATATGAATATTAGGTTAGTTTTGTATTTATCTTTTTGTTATTCAATTGTTGATATCTCAACCATCAATTGTTGATATCTCAACCTAACCTCAAATACTTTAAAAAATATTTTCTGAATAAAATAAACGTTTCTTTTGTACAATTTCTTTGAGACCTTAAGGTGTAACATATATGGACCATTAATTTTGAAAGTGGTATAAGTCCATTTTTAATGCAAATTGACGTATCATGTAATTTGCGATTAATTTGGTGTAACGCTTTAAAAAATTTACATTTACATTCTGAAAAGTGTTAAAAAGTGGACTTACACCACTTTCAAAATTAATAGTCCAAATTTTACTTACTACTACTTCTATACCAACTTACGGACCTTTTGTGATTAATAAAATTTCCGATTTTCAACATCAACTATAAATTTAGTGTTTACAGTGAATCTTCGGAGGATCCACCAGGACCGAAACGTTCTGCCAGGCGCATGTGCAAGGAATCGTTTCGTAGTACGGTTCTTGAGAGTGCGATAGCCCGTAAAGAGAAGTCAAATTACACGGAGGAGCATTTGAAGTTTAAGAAACAGAAAAAGTATAACCGACCTGGACGGCCAAAGAAGGTTCTCAGCAAGGATCCAAACTCTAGCTGCGACATGAATAGTCTTACGGATAATTCCTTGCAAGATTCCAACAGCTTCGCGGAAGACAGCGTAAACGACACTTTAGAGGATAATCAAAATTGTTCGACTGATTATGAAGGCATGCCAAAGTTATCCCCTATAATGAAAAGCCCTGAATCGGCTAACTCTAAGTTGATTCATTCATTAGGTAGCCCACTCTGCGACGATCACTATGGCATTGAAAACGATAAGCCGTTTTTGAAACCCGTCCCTGCCAGATCTCGAAGGGAAAGAGGCAAATCTAAAGGGAACCTTGGTGCAAGGAGGTTGATCAAGTCCGATTCTCTTGATGGTACGTACTATTTAATGTTTGAATTTTAAATCATTTATATTATTTTTTTTTTTACAAATAATATATTTAAATTTTTATTTCATTTCATTCGTATAAATTTAACTTGATGTAAAATTTTATCATCTTCAATTCAGAATAAAAGTTGAAGTATATATATGTAGAAAGATTCTTTTGAAATACTAAGTACTTGCCAATGAATGTATTATTCATTTTTATAATCTTTTGACAAATATAATTGTAATGTTTTAGAATTTCTCTACAGTATTTTAAGAATTAATTGCTAAATAAAGACATCAATTTTGAATATATTGTTTTAACTCAACAATAAATACGTTTGCTTTCCATTGTGTCTTTAACTTGAGAAATCCTTAAACTTAGCTTGAGATTTCTACGGTTTAATGGGAAATTACTGTGCTAGAGTAACAGAGTCAGAGAATATTCTATTCATTTTCATTAAATGATTTCATATGAAACATTTTGGAATGATAAACCATTCTTTTAATGCTGTATCAGATTTGCAAATGGATAGAACTTTGTTGTTATTTTATTTCATTAATAAGAGGTATACTGAAAAGTATACCCTTTAAGGTGATGCTGTAACCCTGCTGCCATGAAGTTAGTGTTTTTGTAAATATTATTTAAAAAATGTTGATTTAATGCTTAACAAAAGTTTTAGCACATTTTTTAGGCTTGGGAAAATTTAATTCAATTGTAAAACCGAAATGTTTTAATTAGCTTTAAGCATTAACGGAACTTGTTTTTTCACCACCTGAAAAACGAGTTACGTAGATTCACTTAAAATTGATGAAAAATTTGCAATTACTTCAACGTTAAATAATCTCCCAAATTGAGAAAATGTGCTACCAACTCATATGTATTGATATGTATTAATATGTATTTTAATTGGATTTATCCCGCTAAATAAATAAATGAATAAATAATTAAATAAATTAAATTATTTTTTATAGCAAATTTGTTTATATTTGATAATTAACATTTAATCGTTAAAGTGTATGAATTGTTTATAACTAAATTAGTGTACTTTTAATTATTTTCATTGAATAATTTATTTGTACAAATTTCTTAATGACAAGTTATTTATTCAGTATAAAAATTTTATCCTTATTATTTATACTTATGAGAAAAATGACGATGAAAAAATAATAAAGAAAAGATTTATACAAATTTGTCATTAAAAAAGTCAATAAAAATTTGTATTTGTATAGCTATTAAAGTTTATATTAATTAAATAAGTATTTCTTTTGTTAAAAAAATGGCTCTCTAAATGTTTTAATATGTTTTAATAAAAGTGACTATAGCACAGCAATTTCACCTTAAACCGTAATAAGTGTCAAAGTGAGAGCATCATTGGATATACTTCATTTGTCAAAATGTAACTTCAGTTATGCAAATTTAATAAATATATCATGATACAAAGGAAGACGTAACAGCAGACAATGGTCAAAAAATGATAATTAATAAAATATAAAGTTAGATTTAACAAATAAAGTATATTCGGGTCACCGGACGACGTTTTCAAGTTAAAGATAGGCAAAGCATAATCAAACCTAAGGACATAATGACATCACTTTATTTATTTAAAATAAAAATAAATATTTATTGAATTTATAAATAGCAAATTATTGTTTATGTATTATTTGATATGAATATTTTTAAATAATTATACATATTTTTAAAAAAGTTTCTTCATCAGTGTGCACTTTGTAATTGTGAATTTAATGTAAGTTCACGTTCAAATAAATATATTTGAGTGTACATACATATTTTTATGTTCAAATTTATATAATAGATATTTTCATTCTTTTTAGATTCATTATCAATCACAGAAATTAAAAAATCTACAGATTCTTCTGATGGTAAGTTAATTTTTATATTATATGTGTATAATTTTTGTATTTATAATTATGTTTTATTAATATACTTTATTACTTTGTTAAACAGAAAGCGTTACACCAGTGAAAAGGACACGCAGAAGTTTGGCACCCAGTCCAAGTCCAGCAGAAGGTCAAGCTTCAAAACCAGAATCCACTGCCCTTTTAAATGATGTAAATATTTTTCTTTTTCTTTGTTAGTAAAACAATATAATCCTAAGACCATTATACACTAATTTATCACGCCTTCGACGTTGCCACGCTTTCAACACAGGAAGTTTCTCACGACGTTGATGAAATGTCACACATTCCCAACTGTTCCTTTCTGAAAAGAAAGAAGGAACTTGTTAACCAATAATAAGTTAGCATGGCAGTGACAAATATTTCAAATTTGTTAAATGTAACCAATATTAGAAATTATATTTGATAATCAAATTTTCTTAATGAATATTTATAGATATCAAAAAAATTTATTTTTATTTACTTAAATTAGTATGTTATGCACCAAGAACGGAGCGACAGCAATTATAGACGAGTGTGAAGTTGGCTGCGCGAGACAAAGGCGGTTAATTCACGTGAGTGTCTAATCGCTGTCGCTCCGTCCCTGTTGTAAATATACTAATTCACGTGCAAGGAGAGTGCCCTGTTCCTGTTTTGTTTGGAAATCAGCTATTTTCCAAGGAACTAGCAAGTTTCCGTTCTCGTCTATAATCAGCTGGTTTCCGTCTTCTAAATAGGATGGAAACAGGGCAGTTTCCCTGTACTCGTTACAATAAATAATTTTCGCGATTAATTTAATAGTTATATTAGATGAATGCACAAAACACATTCAATGACAATTTGTTAATAAAAATTAATAATAATTAATTATCTGTTCTTTAACAGGAATATCATCATTCTCTATTGTGCTTGTGCCAAGTGAGATCTCAGTTGTACGTAACAATAACTGGTTCCGGGGCACCCTTGTATTGTACTGCCATTGATTCGATCGACGATCGAGTAATTGGTTGTTGCAACGAGGTTGACAGCCACGATGTCGCGATGCGAAGGCCAAGTACAAGGGTTCCTTTTATAATCCTTTGCCGTATGCACAAAGAAAGACTGCTTAGACACAATTGTTGTCCATCGTGTGGGCTCTTCTGTTCACAAGGCAACTTCGTACAATGTAGCAATGGTCATCAGTATCATCGCGGCTGCGAAGTATTTACCAATAAGAAAAGCGCGTGTCCGCATTGTGGAAGCGAATCGCAAGCTTATGACATTTTGGTTAGCATGAACGGTAAACGCAGACCCGTGTATATACCAACGAGAAAAAAGTTTTCAAAATTACCTTCGGCCAAAATGTCATTACCGGGTAAAGGAGACAATATCAAACTGGCTGAAATAAGACCGAGTTTTTTGATCCAACCGGAGTTGATTAAAATTCCGCCACCCACTGTCAGTGCGGACAGACCTGAGAGGTATACACTTATGAGCATGTATACTGCAGTGAAAAATGGTGATTTGGAAAAATTAGTGAACGTTTTGGGTAAGTTAAAACAGTCTAAAGTAAATTTAATCAGTTAATGACTATCAAGTTTCTAAACATAAGTTTCCCTTGAAATATCATATTAAAATGCAACATTCTCTAACTAAATTAAATTAATTTATTTAAAATAATATAAAAGTACAAGGAAGAAAAAAAATGTAAATAAATAGTATATTATGCACCAAGGACGGAGCGATAGCGTTTATAGGAGAGTGTGAAGTTGGCTAAATTCACACTCGTCTGTAATCTTCGCTACGTCCCCGGTGCAAATATTATTTTTTATAACACGTGCAAGGAGAATGCCCCGTTGAAATAGTGTTCAGATTCTTACAAGCATAAAAATTACATTTGTAAAAAACATCACATCAGCTAATGTTATCTGTCATTGCTACACCTTTTTTGTGCTTTTTCAGAAGGAAATTACTTTTAACAGTAGGTATTTTTAGGGGAAAGAGAAGGAAAAAAGTTAATTAAACTCATTTTATTAGATCAAAATAAATATTACCGTAAGGATAAATTACGTAATAGAAATTAATCTGTGAGTGTTTATTTTCTAGCTTGTGGTTACAACGCGAATCACATCTACAGGGACTACGCACATCGTACAAGTTTGCACGTAGCCGCGGACAAGGGTCATTTATCGTGCGTACATGTGCTTATTCAAGCAGGAGCACAGGTCGACATCATGGATAGGAATCAATTGACACCTCTGATGTTGGCTGCCAACAAAGGCCGTATAGAAGTAGTTAGATATTTGGTAAGAGTTGGCGCCGATGTAACTTTGAAAGGCGAGGATGGAATGACTGCGTTACATATGGCTGCAAAAAGTGGCCACCTCGAAGCTTGCCGTATTATTCTCAATGAGTGCAGAGTTCCACGCACGTTAGTTGGTAAATATTCTATCTTTTGAAAAAAATATTATTACGCTCTTGGGGCTCGGCAATATTAGTTAGTCCACTTAAAAATCAAAATTATTTAAAGTCTTTTATTCTGAAAACGTTTTATACTTCTGTCCCATGATTGATTTGTATTTTTTTTATAATATAATCTTGTATTATATGTTTTTTGCCAAATGAACATTTTACAATTGAAATTTAAAATAACTTTTAGCGTAGCTTTTGTAATAAAATTTTGATAATCAATTTAAATGTTACAAATAGATTCCGTAGATGATGGCGGCTGGACTAGTTTAATTTGGGCCTGTGAGTTTTGTCACGTCGACGTGGCGCGCTTTTTGTTAGATAAAAAGTGCGATCCGTTGATAAGAGACGCCGAACAAAATATTGCATTACACTGGAGTGCTTTTAGTGGAAGTTCCGAAATTACCGAGATGCTGTTAAACGAGGGATGCGATGTGAATGCTGTTAATGTTCACGGAGATACACCGCTGTAAGTTAATCAAGGGTTTTTATTCTTTATTTCGTTATTACAGACTGATAGCTTGATATTGTTATGGAAGACATTTTCCGTGCACTTTAAACAATATTAATTGGTGCATTGAAAGTTACTAAAAATAGCTACTTAATTTGCTTTGTCTATATGAAATTATATTTATTATACACATTATTTTCATACATTCTATAAAAATTTATATGGTAATGTATTTTTACACGCTGAATACGAATATGCAAAAAAAAAGTTGTCCACTTTAAAGTCATTTGCGAAAAACTGCCATTTTTACCGTTTTTTGGCCATAAGTTTTGAAAAGCAAGAGAATAATTACCATTTATATATACTAAGTATCAGAGATAATTTTATTTATAACGAAATATTCAAAAATGTATTTTATTTATTGTAGACATATTGCTGCGAGACAAGATCAGTACGCTGTCAGCATTCTTTTATTGGCCCGGGGAGCGAAAGTGGGAGAAGTGAATGCTGCTGGTGAAACAGTTATTAATTGCTGCCCTGTAGAAGGTGACACAATGAATGCCCTTAGATTAAATGCAAAAATTAATGAATTGTCCGATCATATGTGGGAGAAAACTACAAAAATATTATCAAAGTATGTTATTTTTGTGTTTAATTTTAATAGTAAATTGATTAAAAAATTTCTGTTTTGTGTTTATTTTCAGGAAGTAAAGATAAAATAATCATACTTCAAGATAAAATATTGTTCATTATTTTAATTTAATTAAATATTCTCCGCGCAATACTTTATTAATTAACTCCCATTTTATTATTTTCAGTGATATTTCACGCAGCAAAGAAACCAATCCTATTCAGTGTGTTAATGGGGTAGATTTGGAAGACAAACCAACTGATTTTGTTTACGTCACTGAAAATTGTTACACAAGTCACATTCAAGTTGATCGAACAATAACATCATTACAATCGTGTAGGTGCGAAGACAATTGTAGCTCAGAAAAATGTCTTTGCGGCAATATTAGTCTTAGATGTTGGTATGACGAGGAAGGAAAACTAGTACCCGAATTTAATTATGCTGGTAAGTTGATAATTAGTTATTAAATTTTTACTGCTATTATTTATTAAATAAATGTGTAAGCTATTATACATTTTTAAACATTATCATTTTAACTTTAATCATAACTTTTTGTAACGAGTGCAGGGAAACTGTCCTGATTCCGTTCTGTTTAAAAGACGGAAACCAGCTGATTATAAACGAGGATGGAAACTGCTGTTTTCCAAACAGAACAGAAACAGGGCACTCTCCTTACACGAGTTACAAAAAATAGTATGTTTATAATTGCCAGCGCTCCGTCCTTGCACGTCCTTGGTGCATAATATACTAAAGTTGATGTTTTCAAGTAATACAAAATTATTATATACTTATTAGAAGCTTTTTGTTTAGATCCACCAATGCTTTTTGAATGTAATCCTGCTTGCGATTGTAATCGGATAACATGCAATAATCGAGTGGTTCAACATGGTATTACGCAAAGGTTCCAGTTATTCAGAACTGAAAGTAAAGGTTGGGGCTTGAGGACTCTCAGGCACATCCCAAAAGGCACTTATGTTTGCGAGTATGTAGGTGAAATTATTTCCGACTCCGAAGCCGACCATCGAGAAGATGATTCGTATTTATTTGACCTTGATAATAGAGTACGTGTTTGTAATATGGAATGTCAATATTAATACCATAATGCACTGTTTTATATTTAATTAACATATTAACGTATTTTTTTTATATGTAGGACGGAGAAACATATTGCATTGATGCAAGGCGATATGGGAATATTGCACGGTTTATTAATCATTCTTGTGCTCCGAATTTACTTCCAGTAAGAGTATTTGTAGAACACCAAGATTTGCATTTTCCAAGAATAGCATTTTTTGCTAATCGGGATATTGAAGCTGAAGAAGAATTAAGGTACTTGTAATTACTACATAATACACACAATGCAGTATCCATAAATTTAATTAATTAATAAATAACATAATCAGTTGATAACACTCATTATTTAATGATGATGAATAATCAGGAATTATTATGCAATACAATTGACTATAAAATATGGAGCTAATTTTTAATTATTTTATGAAAAATTATTAGCTGTTTACCATTGATATGTGTATTCTACGCCTTATTATTCACATTGTCTTTTTGTATATCTAAATAATTATACAGAAATCAAAAAATTCTTAAACTATCTTTGAATGGACGTTCAATTAAATTTAAATATAGTGTTAAGTGGTTTTCCTAAATAAAAATGAATTTTAGTTATTTAAACATTTAATTACTTATATTTTTATCAACTGAATCTTTTCAAATTGAGTATTAAAAATTTTTTCATAAAATTAATTCGCCTTTAATATTTCAGTTTTGATTACGGGGAGAAATTTTGGATAATAAAGTGCAAGTCGTTTACGTGCAGTTGCGGTACTGAACATTGCAAATATTCTTCAAAGACGATCCAAGTGACGCTTGACAATTATCGCCGGAAAATACAACAGGAAGAGATCCAGACGGCTCAACTATCTTCATTTTAATTCATTTAATAAATGAACCAAATGCGATAAATTAGCTCCGATTTCTTTGTTAATAACCAAGTATAGTCAAAATAAAGTACTCGTCGCTTAAATAATTACAAATATATTCGATTTAAACGTTAATGTCAAACGCTACTTGGTTGAGTTCTTTTCAATTTTCTTGATTTTATCAAAGGTTTTTATCGGCGTATATTCTTTACAAGTATACACGATGATGAATTTTAAATGAATTAATATGTTTTATAAAAGAAGCAATTAAAGTACTTTATACATATTTTATAATTTAATCTGCACGCGATAGAAAATATAGTGACTGGTAAATATTAACAATAATAATCCGATTAAATAAGCATGAATCTTTCCATTTTATAATAGCATAAACTTGTGTTCATTAATATTATAAGACGATGTGATCGTTGCATTTGCAACGTGTAAAGTGAACCGTTCGAATCGAATTTCTAAGGACAACCTCTGTTATTCAGTTTATAATAAATCTTTCTGAATCTATTGTTGCGACTTATTTGAATACTACGTTAGAAATGAAATTATGGGCTTGGTATTTATGAAATTATTTGTGATAATAAATTAAATTTCAATTATTGAATAATATATATATATATATATTTTAATATTAGGTAATATTGTTATTAAAAATGATTCAGCAGTATGTTGTTTAAATATGTGTTTTATACATAAGCACTTGAAGGTTGATTGTTGGTTACCAGATTGCTTTATACATTTAATTTCATAATTTATTAAGTCCATGGCTGTTGGTGATAATTTATATTTGTGCGTGTGTTCCGTTTTATTAGTTTTAAAATTTTCAAGTTCATTCGAGGGATCTCCTTTCCAAATAAATGGAACTCGACTGAGAAGAAAATTTTGCGTTTATGTAAATTAACTTTGTACATTATTTGTATAAGGAATACGAATGTAATTTTGCATTATATTTTTACGGTGGTGCTATGTGTGAACTTTTTACATCATACTAAATAGCATTTCTAATATTAAACTATTAAACAAATTCTATGGTATCCGTGATGTACAAATTAATAAAGTAGTATAATTGAGATGTTTGTAGCATTGTACAAAATTAGTTGAACTTTGTTTATTTGAAGTCACTAAATTAATATTATTCATTAGGTTTAGTATAAATTATCAAAACTTGCGAATATCTTTTACAGTGATTCGTTATTTTTAATATGATATATTCGATTATGTTCAAATATTAAATGAAATTGACAAATTGCATAAATTTGTTAAAAGTAAATTTATTGCCTCTCGACCAATAAAATTAATTAATTTGTAGATATTTTTTAGTCTCCACTGAGAAAACAAGTATACGATAAGTTACTAATTTTAATATCAAAGCGTGGATATATTGAAAAAGTAAATAATACGGCTATTAATATCATATAGTGCATTTTCAAAAATAAGTATCAATTTTTAGTTTAAAAATAAGAAAAACTACAGTTTTTTGTATTCATTACAGTAGTAAAATTTTTTGTTTTTAATGATATCCTTAACAAATGCAAATAAATAATTTCATGTTGAAAATACATTATATTATATATATTAATATTACTTTTTTCTCAGTGTGTAAACTATTTAAAGTTTTTATATAAGAATATATAAAAAAAATTAGATTACAATTTCTTCAAATCTAAGTTTAATAACGAAACGTAAACTTTTATTAAAATAGCCGATATAATTTTGATTACGTGTGAAAATTTGTAATTCGATAAAAAAAATTTGCAATAATTCTGCAACTTTGAATGTATCTCATATCAAAAAGATCATTCGCAAAAGTAAAACTGCTACTCAAGTTGCCTCAGATTAAAAACTGCCATATTGAATGGCGCACTAAAAATTTGCGAATTGAAAACTTAATTAAATTCTATTTTTTGTTTAAACCGAAACATTTATTGTGAATCAGCTAAGCATATTGTAGGATATGTAATTGATTTTGTACAAAATACGTTTTTTTGTATAATAAATGTTGTAGGATCTTTCAATCTGGTTTATTTATTAAATCAAACAAATTTTATCATCATATATAGACTGGATAAACTTGTGCTGCCACCTGCATGGTTGCTATGTAAATTAAAAGTCATACTATTGTTGAATATGATACTGACTAGCTAACAAAAAATTGATTTTCATCATTTGGGCTTTATTGAATATAACTTATTACATTTACGTCCAAAATTTTTAGTCAAGTGTCTAAATAATGATGGTATGCTTAAATGTGTGCAATCCGATTTATTGTCTCAAGACTTCAATAATAATTATAACAATAATAATAACGTATATTAGATGTTAAATGTTAGACAGCGTTTCGTTTCTTGGTTACAGTGAAACTTATCAGTAATGGAAAAGATGAAATTATGTTCATCTACAACCTCTAGTGAGAATATATGATATTATTCATCATTATTATTATTATTCATTATTAATATATGATGAAACCCTATCTAACATTTAACATCTAATATATGTTATTATTATTGTTATAATTATTATTGAAGTGTTGAGGCAATAAATCAGATTGCACACACTTAAGCATAACATCATTATTTAGAAACTTGACTAAAAATTCTGGATGTAAATGTAATAAGTCATATAAATGTTAAGCGTCGAAAAGTCACATGATATTTATGGAATATAATTATTACTTTATTAGTAATGTTCTTTCTATCAATATTATTGTTTAAATACATCATTGCTTTGTCTTCAACTGTAATTCCAAAACATTCTGATGAAAGTTCTTTACCAAAAGGTTGCAAATTCTCTGCAGAGAATACCTACTTACATAAAGTTTACCAGAATTTAATTCTTAATCGGCTTTTTATTCAAAGACCATATTACATTTAATATTTTACAAATATTAAATAATACTTGCAAATATTTAATTAGTGCTTATTACACTCTTTATTAATTATGTTTATTAATTTAATTTAATAATAATAGTTAATAAAGTATTAATTAACTTTATTACCCTCAGAAACATGTTCTTTTACGTCTATAAATCATCCTCTTTATAGATAAAAAATTTCAATCTCCTTGAATACTTATGTCGTACTATGTAATGATAAGCAGGTAAAGGGAGCACGTATGCAAAGGATCGATTACAAAGAAATAGAGCCCAATTGTACTATTTTGTACCATTAGGGGTACTTCTAAACACGATTAACATTTTTTATATTATATACTATATGATATTTTCTATGAGAATATTACAGACATTGTTAACTGGAAAATAACTTTCAAGAAATGTTAATATTTTATTCAGAAAGTATTAAGAAGTCTTATTGGAAATATAATGTATCGTTGAAAGCTTAATCATAAAAGTGGACACTTTTAAAAGAAAAACGTCGAATTCAGCTTAATTTATATTTTTAAATTTATCATGTTATTTAATTTTAGAAAATTAAATTAAATACCCAACAGTTCTTAAATGAAGTTTTTGAATATCACAAGTAACTTTTCTCAGTGCCTAATTAAATATGATTTTGTTCTGAATCGTTAATCGAATTTGGACTTTATAGTTGCAATTTGGCTTTGTTTGAGCTTCTAGGATTTTCTAATCAAAATTATACGGTTCGTTTCAAAGCGAAATACGTTTCATTAACCCAGCTTTTACAATCCTTTCGTTTTACGATTACAACAACTACTACTACTACTACTACTGCTACCAGTAATACGACTAACAAAAAATTCCGATTAACGAAGCTTTTTCGTAAAACGATGAAAACTCGTCTTTTTTTGTTGCATGATTCAATGTTGGAATCCGCCGTATCGTTGATCAGCTCACATTCCTCATATAACATTATTAAAGTTCACAAACCGGTATTAAAACTTAGCAAAAAATTATCGATTATTTGAACATTGTCATTTATTTAAATTTTGTTTTAATAATTATTAAACGTTATGTAAATATATTGAAATAGTCAATAAAAAATTTCAGTGCAGTTATATGTTATTGAATTTTTTTGCACGTACATAGATATTATTGCTTATATAAAAACGTTGCAGAATGCTCCGGCGTATG
The DNA here is from genome assembly GCA_022817305.1 of Leptoteleia sp. ZL-2020. Lineage (NCBI taxonomy): Eukaryota > Metazoa > Arthropoda > Insecta > Hymenoptera > Scelionidae > Leptoteleia > Leptoteleia sp. ZL-2020. The sequence continues at coordinate 9,623 of JABFPN010000310.1, read as the reverse complement.
TCTATATACCACAGTATACTCCTAATTTTACGAGAATATATCCGATGTCTACATCGTGCAATAAAACCGTGCAATATATAGAAAAAAAACTAACATACGGGTTTTATTAATTTTAATATTATTAAACTAATTAAATAATGTAAAATTAGATTATTATACAAAGCGTTGTTAAAGTGTATAAAATTGAAAATATTTACTTTCTACAATTACTAACATTTTTTTCCAAGAATAACAACGTCGTCGACTTTTCCATTGAAAACATTGTTAAAAATTAATAGATAAATAATGGTTACTTTGTTTAATTCATTAAATTTTAAATTAAATATATAACGTTGATTTTACTTTTTCAACGGTTCAAATAATGTAGGAGAAAGTAAAGAAAAATTGTTTGTTTACATCTTAAAAAAAAAAACAGGGGAGTTATAGTGGCGCCATCTTCGCATTTTTTGATACCCAATAAAATTAAAAAAGGAGACATTTATGATTCTGAAATTGTTGTTTTTTTTTTTGACCGCAAGAAAGTGGATTAAAGATTCATCCACTTGTTTCTATTGGTGAAAATAAATATGACATTAAAGATTGGATTTAGCGTTAAGTTGCTTTGACTGGCGGCAACAATGCGAGAATGACTATGCGCGAAGGCGGTGCGCCAGGCGATTGGTCGGGAGATTCGGGACGTTTGAAATTGAATTGGAAAGCGCCAGTTAGTGTAGCGACTGTGGTAGCGGATGCAAGCGGTACGCGTAGGACCGTAGTTTTTCGTGTGTGATGCAAGTGAGGGTTGAGATTTTGTTTTGTTTCGCGGCCGACCGCGTAGGTTTGAGTTGGCGGAATTAATTTCTCCCGCCGTAATTATGTCTTTGCACGATTTTCGACGGGTTGTACGGGTGACTAGTGACAGTGAAGCGATGCAAAGGATGGCCAGGAGACGGATAAAAGTTGCACGATAGAGGGGCCGAAGCTTAAAAGGACACTGGAAGGTAATTCGATGCTTCTCCTTGTGGTGTTCCGTGCTGATATGTGGTTTCATGTGGTTCATAAGTTTACGTGCATCCTTCTCTATCTGCTAATCCATTTTCTAGCGCTTTTTCAGGGATTGATGCAAAAGGTAATCATGTGTTGAATGTTTGTTTATAACTATCTTTCTCTACATTATGTCCTATTTCGTGCAATTCATGTTACTGATTTTAATGTTGAATATTAAGTATGGGATTTGGTTAAAATATATGTATATATATATTTAATATATATATGTATCATTGAACTGATGCAATTATGCAAAAAAAAAAAACGCAGACATTAACCTATATTGACAATTAGTGAAAAGTTACAATTTTTATAATTATTAACAATAAAACAAATAAATGAAAAACAAACAAAATTAAATAGTAAAATTTTCAGCCAATAAATAAATAAAGATGATGTATCATATTTTTGGAAATTGCATTATAAACTTAGAACTTAATCATAGAAGTAAATGAAAATAATTACTAAAAACTTTGTTTTCTATGCGAAGACAGTTTAATTTAATTTTATAATTCTACCAAGTTTGTGTGAACAAAACAGTAGCACTTGTGGAACACAAACAAATAGTGGTAATGTTAAAATACTTCAATAATTAATAATAAACTATTCATTTATTATTTTAGCATTACTTGATGTTCATTATTATTATCTGTGATATGAATGCTTATTTATGCAATTTTACGACTAATGTTTTATTGAACCATGATGGTTCAGGGTATTAACTTTACATCTATTGTATAACCATCCGATTTCAATTCTATCAAGTCTATAAAGCATAAAACAAATTTATAGATAAATAAACATATTTAACTATCAGTCATAAAACTTTATGAATATTGAAGTAAGTAATAACAAGTAAGGCTTGTAAACTTATTGTATTAGTTTTCCTTTCACACTATTATTGGAATAAAATATAAAACAGATAATTATTATAAAATGGTGAATAGTAAAATAGGTTAAGGTAAGTGAATTGAACAGAAAATGAAACAGGTGCTTAGGATATTCTTTATGCGTTGGGCAAAATCTTTACTTGACCCAACAAACTGTTGTTCTCAAAAAATACAAAACAAAAAATTCTCAAGGTACTGTTGAAACTTTATTATGATAATTATGTGTGCCTTGTCTTTTTCTTATATAGATGTTCTTGTATACATGTTTCCTTATATAGAGGTCATTATTTAATCTCAATGTTTACAATCAAGTGTCTTTAACAATATACATAGATAAATGAATGAGTTAATTTTCCTGTAATAAATAGAAGTCAAACCCTAAAAGATAATTTTTGAATATGCACTGAGAGGAAAATTGTTGAAAAAATTGTAATCTTTCTTTTGTACTTTGAGGACATAACGGACAAAGCTATAAAAGTACCATTAAAAATTATAAAATGTATTCATAAAAGACGTAATTATTATGATTTTTCACATTATTTTTACAAATTTATGATGTGAATACATTTGTACAATTTTTGATTTTACTTTTTGTGACATTGTCCATTATGTTCTCAAATTACAACGAAAACTTTCAAGCTTTTTCTCTCTGTGTACTAGTATGATAAGATGTGAAAGAAAAATAAATAAAATAATGTGTTTATTTCAATAAATCTATGGAAATAAAATGGAACTGAAGAACGAAACGTTTTTAAAATTGAGCCTATCAATAAACAATGTTTATAAATTCTTATTTATATCCAAAGGACATAGGAATGGATGTAAATAGAAAGCAAGAACAAAGTTTGTTTACACTTTGTATTTTGAAAACGTTTCATTTTTTAGTACCATAGAAATAAATACTTGTTTTCATATTTGAGCTTCGACCTTCACTTATTGTGGGAAAATTAACACATTATTTTTTCTGCGTGTACAATTTCATTGTATTGTTTTTTTTTCTTCCTGTGCAAATATATATAATGAATGAATAATTGAATCTACACTGTAAATTAAAGTTTTCGCGAAACATTTTCCGTGCTTTGACCCGGAAACGTTTGGTTTTCGGTGGCGGATAGTTGGCCGGGAAATTTATAGGAGGCAAAAAGCAACGGGGCAAAATAGTTGGGCGATTGAAATCCACGGCGAAACTGATCTCTGATTCGCGACGGCCAACCTGTTGGTACAGCTGTATCGATTATTCTTAGCATCAGTGAGGATTTGTTCTGGATTATGAGATCCGAGTCAAGGATAACGAAGTTGCTTTATAAGCCTAAGATTAAGTCATTCGAAACGTGGCGCGACTCACTTATTGTTTAATTCAACTTACGGCCGTGGCCGTGCCAAATCACAAATACACGCGACTCTGCGTCAAAGCATAACCTGAACGTTAATTCCGGCTGGGGTGGCCAATGCTCTTTTTCCTAATCTAGATACAATTCGCGGATTTCCATTTGGAAACAGCAAATCGACTGGGCGTATTTGCTGGTCCTGCGATTATGGAGTTATATTCTGTTTGTTACTCGGGAAAAAAAAGTATTTATATGGCAGGTAAATGAGTTTATTTGGCAATTTTTAATTAATTTAGTAAGAATTTATTCTTTTTGCGGAAGGACATAGATATTAAATGGACTAAAATGAATATTTAAAGGTTAGATAAACTGTATGGCTGATTCAACCATACACTTATCCTATGGGGACTCGACATAACCTCATTTTGAAACGAAAACTACTTGGATTTCACTGTTTTGGATTAGATAAATTTGTATAGCTGATTCAGCCATACAGTGTATGTCAATTGAATCAACTAGCTAAGTTAGTTTTAATAAATTCGACTCACTTAGGTTTCTTTGGCTACGATAATTATAATTTCTACTTTATCCTAATAATGGCCAAACAATATATCCAACTTAAATAGAAATTTAGTAGTGTACTTCATATTTTTTAATAATACTTAAATCTTTTCTTTAAAATTCTTTATAATTGTAAATTGTTATAACTTTTAAGGTGGATAAGAAATAAATATATGTTTTTTAATTTATTTAATGTCTACGTTACAGCATTACAATAAACTAAAAAATTAGTTTCCAACGATATAAACATTGCTCTCTAACATAGTACGTAATATTAAAAAACAGAAAAATTCAATGCTTTTATCCCTTGTTGTTTCACTGGTGTAGAATTCTGAAAATATTTAATACCCGGTAGTTGCATCTTTTTCACAAACTACACTGAGAAAAATAATATAGTAATCCTGGACTCTATGTGTTCCTGTATAAAATAATGCTCGACAATGTGAGAAGAAATACTACAGTTCTAATAATTGGTACTTGAAAAAGTGATACCGTTTACCAGACTGCCTAGCAAAGTTCTTAACATTGGAGCATAGAGTCTCAGAATGCCAGAAAGTATAGTAACTCTTATTATTTTATTTTTCTCAGTGTATACGAGAAATAATAGTACTGCATTTGAAAAGATAGTTTTGAATTAAAAGTAACATTAAAATACTTATTTTTAACTTAATACCTTTGACTTATCAAAGATAAATTAATATTTGCATTATTCGAAGCTATAAAAGTTGTTCGGTCACTTAAAAATGATTAACGCAAAAGTGATGAAAAGCTTTTCGCGTACTATTTTAATTAGGAAATTACAATTTATAAATTGCATCACATTACATCCGTTTATCTATATTTTATCACTTTTCCTACCTTGTCTTGTCTCACTTTATTTTCACTCATTATTTTTGCTTGTCATTCGGTATGCAGGGCCATAACTTGCGCGAAAAAGCGAAAACCTAATATTGAAAAATAATATATAAAACACGACGAAGGAATAACTTTTTATCCGGACATGTAAACTTAATCAACGTTTATGGGGCATTAAATTTACAATAATGTTATGACGCGTTGCTTTAAATTTTAAATTCGACGTAAACATATTATTTTGTTTTCTTATCGCGCTGGACTACATCATCTGCTTTTACGGCGTGCGGTAGTGCTAATATCATTTTGTTACGGTAAAATATAAAAAATTCAACTGCGAATATTCGTTTTCTGGAATCAAACGAGTGGCGAGCGAAAGCTCTGGATGCTTAGTCAAACTAACGATAATTCATTGTAAATTAATCTTAGCTTGAAATTTTGAGAAAAAGTTTGACACTTATAAAAGTGCAAGGGAAATTTTTTTCGGAGAGGGGGGGGGAATAAAAATGTGCTTCATAGTATGCAATAATTGGCGACGAATTTTTTGTTAGTATTATAAATTTATTAACAAATTTATTTGTTTTAAAATCAACATATCAATTATTGTTCCAGCTTTTTTGATTTTTTTTTACTTATTGAGAAGTTATTCCATATTGAAGTGATTCCAAGTACTTAAAATGTTACACATCATAAAACATTTTGAACTCTGTACTGTTGTACCTGTTGATACAATTTTGTTAGCGTGCAACTCTACATTAAGAACATGTTTTTAGGATATTTCTACTAGAGTTCTCACAACAAAAATTATTATACTTTATAACAGTAATGAAGTAATACATATTTATGTTACATTAATATAATTTATAATTAAAAATGTACAAGATTTATGAAATTGCTTCCTGCCTAGGACAGTGAGAATTATCTCTACTAAAATTCTATTATTTGCCAAGTAATAATAAAACAAATGGTTTTACATTACAGTTGATTGATATAAAGTGTACTACATTTTGTTCCAATTATTTTGCTGACTATATAAGTGTAAAGAATAGTTAGCTTTGTTTATCTTATATAATGAAATAATCTTGATATTCGTTTTCTCCTAAAGTAATAGGGAAACTTGTATAAATCAGCTTGATAGGGTTCGTTTGCTGGAAAGTATAGTAATTTTTTCAAAGAAATTTTTCTCAGCAGAGAGAGTTCTTCTTTCTCATGTTTATTTTCCTACTAAGAGAGAACTAAGAATTAATCGCAAGTGATTCGTCGGACTCGGGCGATAAATGTCCTGTCACGTCTATTGTTACATCACTCAGTAACGCAGGACAGTTTGATGTGTTTCAAGGGTAGATTGAAAACAAGGATGCACGGTAAAAGTTGGAAGAATACAAAACGTTGGCAAAGCCTGTACGCGCCATCAAAGGAATTAGTTTCTTTTTCTCTTTCCTTCTTTTTTTCCTTTGAACTGTTCATTTAAATAAATTTTAATTCATGTTTAATTGTAATTACTTTATAATTGATCAATGTTAATTAATTAATTATTGGAGTAGCCTACTCAATTTCAATTTTTGTTTTGTGCACTGAGAAAAAAACATAGCTAATTCAACCAAAAAACATAGTAACTGTAACTAGACAAATATTAAAATGTTTATTTTGTTGAGTTTACAATGTATTTTGGTTACGTTAACTGTAATTATGGTAACCACAACCAAAAGTATCGTTTAGTTTACTATTTGCTATCTACATAACTTCCATAGTTACTGTGACAATTTTAATTTTTTTCAGTGTGTATTTATCAACTTATAATAATGATAAAGATAACTTGTATAGAAAATAAAATTGTTTTAAAGAGTTTTAACGATTACGTCGAGTTTGTACACGGGGAAAAATATGAAGTGCATCACTAAATTTCTATTTAAATTAGATTATTGATATATGGGTTGAAATTATAATTATCACAGGCTGAATCAGATATACAAATTTATCTGATCCTCAACACAGTGAAGTTAAAGCAGTTTTCGTTGACATAATGAGGTTATGTTGAGTCCCCATAAGATAAGTGTATGGTTGAATCAGCCATACAGTTTATCTAACCTTTAAATATTCATTTTAGTCCATTTAATATCTATGTCCTTCTGCAAATAGAATAAATTCTTACTAAATTATTTAAAAATTGCCAAATAAACTCATTTACCTACCAAAGCGGATACTTTTTTTTATATTATTACATATTTTTTGTTTGGTAAACTGAAGAAAATATAAGAATAATGCATTTTAACTATAATTAAATATGGTATAATCACTTACCATTAATTTATGAGATAAATTCAACTTGCAGTATAATAAATTTTTACCAAGCATTCACCCTGTGTATTTTAGACGAGAATTCAAACAGATGAATAATGATAATAATAATATAAAGGATATGAATAAATATATTCACGGTTATCGAAACAAACGACCCGGATGAAAATAACTTGCCGGAGTAAAAAAAAAAGTTGTTCGTATGAAATATTTTTCATCACATAGCTCATAAAACTTATAAATTGCTTTTCCTTCGCATAATTCGCTCGGAATCAATGTATTGATAACTCGACATTTTATATTCATGAAATACGGAGTTTGTTCTTCATTTTCATTAAGTATCCGTGGCCAATGTAACTTCAGTCTTAAATGCATGTTCTTGCATAAAATTACTTGTCATTTATATTAGAATCTTATGTGCTTCAGTTTCTTTTTACGTGATAATGTATTAATTGCAAGAATTTGTTGCATCTAATTTTCTCATTCCTCCAAGCATGCGTAAACAAATTTATATGTAAATTCTGTAATAACAAAATCTTTTTTTTGTTGCAAATAAAACATAAAATTATAAATATTAATATTTCTGTGGATTTTACATCAATGTATTAGAATGTTACAAATTTGCCTCAATATTGGAATATTTTAATAAATAATAAATAGTTTTGTATAGGAATATATGAAATAATAAATTTAACAAATAATGTAAGTATTGTAATTTTAAATTAATTTAACTATCCAGCGAAGTATAATTGCTGTAAAATTGGCAAATATTATTTCTATTTCTTTGTCAAAGTGTTATCAGGATGCAAAATGAAAATGTGCAAAATTGGTGGAGGGGCCAATTTTTTTCTTTACGGATGCAACAATTTCGATTGCATACACAACTCTCCGGATGTTGACATTGTTAGTTGAATATTGTTTGCGCCTTGTCGCACGGGCGCATGCTTTCTGTTTTCGGCGATGATCTTGTTATGCAAATGGACGTGTATCAAACGGCTTTTGCTCGGTCTTTTGTTTCAGCTTATACGTATTACGAATTACAGTACTTTTGAAGGGTGCCTTTATTATGCATGAAATTTATCTCTTGGCACATAAACATGCGAACCCCTTGCAAACTTTATGCATTTATCCCAAAATAGGAATAACCATTTTCAAAATGTAGGACGCGCGGTGAAAGGATTTCCTATAACTCGACGGGAACTTTTTTTCCCCATTTTATTACCCCGTTGGTCAATTAATTAAGAGCAAAAAAAATAAAACTAATAAATAAAGATAAAAATATAACGGAATAAACGAACGGCTGCACCTTCAATGATATAACCAGCAAAATGATATAGCGAACTATGTATAATAATCATTTTTTCTCTTCACTCTTTTTGTTTCGTATTGAAAAGCTTTCTGCGAATCCGCAAACTTTTAATGAGCTAAATGTTCCAAATTTTTTTCAAAGTCCTTGCCGTCTCTCTTTGTTCATCAATTTTATACGAAATTAACAACCTTTAAAAAAGTTTGATGTGAATAGCAAATATTGACGATTTGTTCCAACATTATTATTATTATTATTATTATTATTACTATTATTTGTATATAGTTTGACCTTTTGAGTACATATCGGAATTTATCAAGTTGAATTCTACGTGGAAAATCCAACGGTGATTTGTTGGTAACGAAGATATCAAGTTTAAAATTCAATCTTGGCCCAATTCTGGGCTGACCCTTGGGTAACCATTGGGCCATGTTTGTCTCAAGAGATATATTTCAATACTTGGCCCAGTTCGTATCTAAAAGTATATATAATATAATTTTGAAATATTAAAAGAAGTATTAATTTCTTACGAATGTAATGAAAATAATGTTAAAATTAAACAAAAATTCCGATAGTAAACTGATCAAAAATTAATGACTCGAACATATAATAGATCATTACTTAGCCCCTCCTTCATTAGGTTGCTACAGTAAAAACAAAGCAATGTCTTCATTGCTAACAAAACAGTGTTTTGTTTTGGTTTTTTATATGGTTGATATATGGCAATAATTGATTTCAATATAAGGAAATTATTGAAAGCATATATGAATAGAATATTATATCAGTTATTGCCATATATCGTCCATATATAGCAATATATGGATTAAGGAAAAACATACATGTACATATATGAATTTTTTATTTCCTAACATGAAATTCTTAAAACATATATGAACCATATATGTTTCATTTTTATTATGGCTATCATTATTACTATCATTTTATTATTTTATTATAGAAAAATGCGAGCAAATGAAAGATTAGTATTTCTATATCTACACTGAAAAACAATTTTTGAGTGCTTTCAACTCGATGGTAGAGTTGACGAAGACACGCTTAAAACAATCATATTAGAGTTAAACCTCCCATATTTATATAGTTGAATTTACTCGATATTCAAACTGAATAATTGAAATTGGCGAAACGACGATCGGTCTATATCTCGTGTTAAAAAACAGTGACATTAGCGTAGTGGTTTAAGTTTTAACGCTCTATTGAAATATCTAACTGTTTGCACGTTGAAATTCAAATCATTCAAAATTCCCGCTATATATGACAATTTTGACAGTAGATGGCTACATTTTACTATGCAATACTCATAAGCGCGAAAATATTATCACATTCACTATATATAAGCACTTT
>JABFPN010000309.1:0-52943 GCA_022817305.1 Leptoteleia sp. ZL-2020 | reverse complement strand
TCTTCAACTGAGTACGAATTTTCACTTCTCACCGCGAGTACGTTTGTAATTTCTCTCCGCGAGACGTAACCATCGCTTTACGTCTCGATCTTAGTTTATATGGTACACCGCGATCGTCATCAGTACGATCCCTGATTGCAGTACGCGTTCAAAAGAAAATTAATCAAACATTATATTTGCGAGTGTTTTTTCTTCCTTTGTAATAATAAAGTAGTAATCGAAACCAATAACCTTCATTTTTTTGAATAAACTTTGTGTTATATTACTTCCTGTGTTCGCGTTTGATTTCAAATAAATACCCAATCACCCACTATCCCAAACTGACCAAATCGGCACCCGCTGTTGACCACTCTCGCGTCAACATTAATGTTGTTATAAGGTATAGTAATTTTTGTTGTAACTTTTTTCTGCATATATATAAAGTCAAATTTCAGATACTCAATGGTTTATTAATTTCTAATTTGTAAAACAATATTACAGATAAAACGAACACTTAGAAATAAATGTGACATAGTAGACAAAAGCTATCAATTTTCAACCAAATTTTAACTCTCGTCCTTTATTATTGAATCCGCCGTTTTTCCTCTTACCTTTGGCCGTGGCAACATCAAAGGTGCAATCAGCTTTTTCTAAGCACGGCTTCTGTTGAATGAGTTCCACTTTATTCAGACAGTGTTTGACCGCAGGATCGGAAGGATCCTTCATTAATAGTCGTGATTTTATTTTCACCCCTTGTCCACAAGTTACGCTACAAGGGGACCACGCGGACCAGTCTGTAACCTTTCAATTTGACTATTGTTAATAATTAAATAATTATATTAGTTTCAAGCATACTATAACTTTTTACGGGGATAAAAGCGATGCACAAAACGGTAGAGTGTGCTCAGTTGAGGGCTGCGACAGAAATGCTTACTTTTCCATACCTATATCAGATATTAAAAACCCATAATCGTAAATTTCAAGTTTACTACAATTGCGAAAATAAATGGAACATGATAAAGTATATCGAGAATGCAAAATTAAGCCCGGGAACAATTTCCGGAAAGACTGTAAAGCATGTATGTTATAACCATTTTTATATTCTCCGCGAAATGTGTTTTGCAGGGATGCACCCGGCAAGTTTAGAAGGAAAAATGCTCCACCAAGCGATAACAGACTTACCTGGCAAATAGGATCTACCGACTCGGTTTCGCCGGTGCAAGGAACTTCGCTGCATGTTGTCTTTTCAACGAGTGGCACGTAATAACATTTTTTACGATTTTCGCGGTTAAACAGTCTTCGAGTTCGCATTTTAAGACCTTCCCCACACGAGGAGCTACACTCCGACCAGTTGCTCCATTCAGTTGTTGAACAAGAACCATCGTCTTCTAAAAATGGACTTCCTTCATTGTCTTCCTCTCTGCTCGGTAGAACAATTCACATTAGATTGTTATGATTTATAACAATGCATATCGTTCTCCTTAGCGAAAATATTAAATTTCTTTACTTCAGTATAAAAAAAGGGTATGGCGAAATGTCTTAAGATTTTAAGATTTGATTAATTATATTATATTAATTTATAATCATTATTGGATCGATTATAAATACAACAATTATTAACGTCAGGAGAAAAGTTTTGCTTCTCCAAAGACATTTAATGTGATCAAAAATTTATAATATATCTTAGTGAAATATATGAAGATGTTACATCCAACATATGGTTGCTATCTGTTGAAGGAAGTACACGTATCTAATATTGCTGAAATAGCATTGTGAGTAAAACAATAAATTATTGCACTTTGAGGATGTACTTACGGACATTCAGGTGCAGTTGCAACACACATTTCCTTACTAACGAGCTGTCTGTTGCATCCCATCATTGCAGCCTTTTCTGGCATTCTATAATCTCTGACACGCATCCTGATACCTTTACCGCAAGTTACGGAGCACTCCGACCACGGAGAATATTCCGTTGTTAAACATTCGGCTTTAATTAAACATAATGAGATTATATAAGTGCACACCAATACCATGACTTTTACGCACACGTTGCATTATTAATGTGGAAATTTAGAACGCTCTAATTTCTTACACTTAACAATTAAAATAAGATTGTTGTAATTTATTACAAGAATCAATTAATATTTACATAAAAATAATGATAATTCAATCTTTTATCAAATTTAAAATAAATTTTAGTGTGTAAATATTATGTTCAAAATGTTTATTATAACTTAAATTAAATTAAAATATTAATTATTAAAATAAATTGACAATAAAATAAAATAAATTAATTAAAATAAAATAAAACTATTAAGTCATTTAAATGTTTGTGCAAATAATTTTGTAAAAGTAATCCATTGTAATTATTGATTTCATATAAGAGCGTTATTCGAATATAACGAACGGTGGATAACAGTTGTTATATAAATAAATATTGTGAAACTAATTGGTATTTCATCAATCAATTCACTTTACGCAACAATTAACATTTTAGTGAATTTAATAACTACAATTCAATTATGCTATTGTCATATAACGATGCATATTAAATACATAAATTGTTCCGAAATATATCGTCTTTTACGGAAAATTAACACTGAATAATTATCTTTACTTCACACTGAGAGAAAAAAATGATTAAAATTAATTGAATCAGTTTATTAAACAATTATAAGTCCGTCTAGTTTTGTATAGGCAAAATATAAAATTAAAAGTTTGACAAGAATTAAAATTCAGTTTACTGATGTGTGAAATCCCCTAGTTTCTAATTTGTAATATTCCTTTCTCTCCGTGCAATAATTGTACGAAGTTTCACCGTGTTTCGCCCCTAAATATCCACATTAAATGAAATATTATGAAATAGTGAAAATGAAAAATTACGCCTCTCAGAGTCCTCCGTATTTTCCACAACTTCAAATTCCAAGGCTTGCTCCTCGGGGGTGGGTTCGTTGCAACCCTTTTGATAAATTTGTTGTCTCGTGAGATAAAGTCGCGCAAGCGGTAACATTGGCCGACCAGTTGGATCATAAAATGGCGATCGTGGATCTTCCGGATAGGAAGTCGTGATGGGCTTCATCTTTTCGCGCGGTTTCGTTTCCGAATTAGGTGACATATACGTGATACCGTTGTCAGTTCCAGCGTCCCACGGGTACAAATCAATAGTCATAGATTTTATCCACGTGCAGTCTTTTTGGCACAAATTGAGTTTACTCACACCAACCACCCAATCAGGCGATGGCCCGAGCATTGAAGCCACTGACAGCATTGGATGCCTTTTGTCGACCCTAAACATTTCATCGCTTCCGTTATGCCGAGCAATTTCACCTTATGTTGTCGAGCAAATTGAGGATTTCATTTATTAATCATGAAATTTAACAGATTTCTTTATTTAAAATAGAGGCAAAGTAAAGTAAAAGCTGGGAAAATTGAAATCCCCTTTTGTTCGGAAAATAATAAAATTTTCCTCTCGTCCATTAATAAAAAAAAATCAATAATTATTTAATTCATCTTTTCTTTTAGTATTGGTTATTTAGTGTAGTCAAAGCAGTGCTAAAGATAAATAACAATGTTAAGTTGACCTGAAATTGGCGGTAGTGTTGCTGTTAACATTGGGATACCAGAGGCCAGCGGCTTTTATAAACGTTCTCAAGTGTTTTGCTTTCAATTTGAGTTCAGCCTCTAATCCAGTGGCTGAGCCCCACTCGGCTAACTGACGGAAACCATCGGTCGCCACATGATCTCTACCCCAAAACGAGAAATTGGTCTCGTGAGACGCGCCTATTACGTCACTGAAATGTGTTAGCCAAACGGAAAATGGAAAATCTTTTGGATGAGTCTGATTTGACCAAAGTCCTTCCATTATCATCTGAAAGCACGATCATTTTGAAAAATTTCGTCAAATTTACATTCTACAATTGCTTATTATAAATTAAATGTATTAATCAATGCAACGATAAAATTTCCTCCGCGCGGAATTTGTTCTCTCAAGTATTTAGATGGAAGCGTGCTTAATTTTATTTGTCCATGAAAAAAAGATTTTAACGTCCTCACCGAGTATTTGGCGTCGTCACAAGCGCAGCACCTATTACCGTTTAGAAGTTCAATCTCGTCCGGACTCATCTCGCAAAACGTCCTCGATAAATTGCCGTCTTCCGCGTACCATCTTCGTGAATTTTCGAACACCATCGCCGTGAAGACGACGCAGCCGGAGCCCGCGGGTGGTGCCTTCCACATCACTTGGATCTGTTCCATTTGCGGACATTTTTGTGTTTTTTATTAACAAAAATAAAGTGGAAAGGAAGCGAGCGCGATATTTCATGCAAAGCACTGATTTTTGTTCGCGGAATGAAAACGTTGCGAGTTATAAATGTGCGCTGAAAAAAGGATGCTTATTTGTCTCGGCATGAATAATTTTTGCTGCCGAAGTAGCATGAATAGAGCAGACAACGAAAGTACATAGTGTTCTCAATATTTAATGAAATGCGGATTAAAGTTTAGTCTCTTTTACATTGTATTGTTTCTTGAATGAAAAATCAACATTTATGCTTCACACGCGAATTTTGCAGAACAATTCATACATTATAAATGTGGGATATCAGAAACAAATTGCGGTGCATTTGCCCGGCTATTTTAATGCCAAACGCTATTTATTTCTTGTTATAATCTTCGGACGCCGTGAGAGATGCGACGTCAAATATTAAAGGAAATTGCTATGCGCAATTTTATTTGACTTAAAGCTGAAAATATGAGCAGCTTAGAGATGCAGGGTATGTCTCCATGTCGTCATATTTCGAGAAACAAAGGGACGTCGCAAATATCGACATTTTTTAAACTATGATTCAACGAGACAATGTAAAGATTTATGTTCCTACTTACTTTGTTCCGTACTGAAATGGAATATTAATATATTCTGTTGGTTAAATAATTTCGACCATTCAAAAATTAGGAAATGTATTAAATATTCCCTTATAGGGAACTTTTCTATTAGTGGTAAAGTGGTATCGTAAATGATTTAATTAATTGGGATACTGATAATTTTATGTCACACTTAATATTAAATGTTATGACTGTGTTAAGTATAATGACATTATGATGTAAATTAATTATAATGCCGTAAGTTCTCATTTCAGATTGTTTTATATGATAACGAGAAATTATTATTATCATATAGGAAAAAGTTATGAAAATGTGATTGGGTGGTTTGTTCAAAAAACATTTCGTGAAATTTAATGATTAACACACAGCAGGGTTTCCTGCAACCAATCACAATGTGAGTTATTGATCGATGCATTTGTAAAGTGTCGTGTAGCTGGATAAGATTTGCACAGGTATGCGTATTTTCGTGCGACCGGTAAATAAGGGTAAAAGAATTTAAGAATTTACTTCTACTCTGTAATAGATAAATTTCGTTAGTTAAGTTTAAGTAGTTAAGTATACGTTAATATAAAATTATCGTAAATCATTATTTAAATATTTTTGTAGATATTTTGATACCTGTCGATTAATCATGATAAACAAAATAATGCATGCTGTCGTGGTCATAAATCATAATAATTTCTTTTATAATTTTTTGTGGGTGCGATTATAAAATATTTATAACTTTGCATTGACCATTTTATCGACAAGGATAAAATTCTATTAAATGATAAGTAAATAATGAAAATGTCCCTTCAATTCGACGCTTTATTACAGTTGGATAAATGAAAAAGCCCATAATCACTAGAGAATAATTAATGGGAATGTATTGGAGGATCATTGGTAATTGGTCATGAGGGAATGAATTGAGGAGGCAAAAAAAATTTGTTCGGGTGAAAAAAAGAAATAATAATACCGCGCAGCGTCACAAGATTCTCTCTTAATACAGGATTAATACATTAGTTACGTAGCTTAAACCAATAAAGGGTTCCCTTTTATTGGCTAACGATGTAATTGTTGTTTTATTTTATGTGTACGAGAAAGAGACGGCGAAAGATAGAAGTATAGCAATTTATCCGTCATTTTATTTTTTATAGCCAACGTGCCTTATAAAAGTACCCCCAATGAGGAATGAACAATTATTAATAAAAATCGGATAGATTTTCCATTAATCATAGAGAGCGTCTAAGCTTTTTTGTTGAAGTTACATTATTAAACCCATGAGAAATTGAACTTTTATTGTCGAAATAATTGCAGTATGACAATGCGAAATATCAAAATTGATATAAACGTTTTAATAACTCTGAAATATTGCTGCAATATTATGAAATGATAGCATCGAACTGAAATTAGGTATAGGTTGTATTGCAGCAGCTGGCTATTTGCTGCCTGCATATGATGAGTATATATGTAAATATAATATAGATATATGGCGAGCGTGAAAATTTCAAGGTAAATGTTGATTTCAAATGGTTGACAAAGTACAACAAAGCCAGACTCTTAGATTAACAAAGACAAATAAATGGATAATCCCGAATTGGCTGGACTCGGCAACGAAACGATTCTTCGTCGGATGAATTCACGCGGTAAATGCCGTTGTCTTTGTTTGACCGTATCCAAACGAGGATCGTCCAGTCGCCCATCATTGTCTACATGAGAGCACTGCAACTAAGTACTTCTGGGTCAATTTAGAATTCAACATTTGACTAAACCTCACCAATTATTTCGAACATGCATTGGAACTGAAATGAAAGCGCATATAACAAAAATATAACAAAAACACATTTATGAGAGAAATTAACATTCTATTATACCCCCTACTATTCATTTTCATTTTAACTTCATTTTTCAAATGTATGCTAAATTGTATTAGTAGCTATCACGAGATAATATTCTTTTTTTAATTTTTTAATATAATAAATGTACAATTTTTTTGATATAACTTTTCATTTAATTAAAGATAACAAATTACTTGTAATTTCAAAACCCAACCGCAAATATATCATAAAATAAAGCTTCGTGTAGTGAAAAGATAAAATATATTTTTATTTCTGAAAATGCTTTAATCAAAACATGCAACACGTTTTGCAATCATAACTATGATGGAACATAAAATCGGGTCTATATTAATGTGGCACGTTATTCTTCTGCTATATGTGCAATACCGGACTACGTGTGCTGATAATTTATGACCGGAATAATTACACATTAAATCTATTCGTTAATTTTTACTTTATAAATATTAATTTTAACTGTAATAAATATATTTTTAAGCGAAAACAAATAAAGTTTTTTTTTTAATGAGATTGCCGTCGAGTAGATACTGAGTTTGAAAACTCGGTCGATCTAGCAAATATTTCAAGACGCTCAAGACAAAGATAACACCGTCGAAAGTTCATTTATTCTTAATTTAAATATAGAAATGTGGTTGGAAGTATGCAAGTACACATATTTATATCCACGTAATTAAGTTTACTTATGCAAATTAAGAATAAATTAACCTTTAACATCATTATTAAGATCTAAAAGTACGTTTTTACAATTTAAACTATTGTAATTTTATAACAAATTTACCTACAACAAAAAATTTGTAATTAATAATGCAGCTATGGAAAAATGAAATTGATATTGAACAATTTTTTCTAGATAATTTTATGAAGTGTTCAAAATTGTGTTGAAAGGTAGCGTCATAAAGTATGAGAAAGTATGACAATAAATTTGAAATCATTGAGAAATGATTTCATAATTTTCATTTTTTCTAAAAATCTACTTGAGAGGAATTTACATTTTTCAGATATTTTTCAGAAGGAAAGTCAATTTTGAAAATCAAGTTTGAGAGATATGGAAAAAATTTGAATAAAGTAGAAAATTGAAAATATAGAATTCCGTAAGAAAGTAATCAATGTAGACTTTGCTAACATACGGCACTAATATTGCCGCAATCTTGGGCAAAATTGAAATATAATATTTAGATTCTTACCAGCTTCCAAACTATTGCTTTATTTATTCTAAATAAATACACGGTTTTGGTATAATCTAACTGTCTAGCCTGTTCCCAGAATCTTTTAAATATGAATCCGCGTATATTGAAGAAATATTCATATTTCCCATTCACACAGCATGAAGAACATTCACATTAGCATCAAGAACCTACTCCTGTTAAGAGAGAGAAGAGCAAAATGAATCGCTTATGTAAATTTTGTTACACAGTTCTTGATGGTAAAAAAATTGTAAAATCTCCTATATTCGATACGGATAGGAATGCTAACAAAAAAACGAAAGAATTCAAATATATCAATGTCAACAATAAAAATAAGAAATTGAAAAATAGATTTTTCTTACTACAACTGTAGAGAGGGAGGTAAAACGGATCAATGTTTGTATCTGCAACTTCAGGTGTGTCATGACTATCCCGCATGAAAATTATTTCTTTTCCAAGGCCACACGTGGCCTCATCAATGGAATTTTGATAAAAAATACAAAATAACCATACGTAGAATATACTTTAATTCAATTTTTATCCGCGCAAATTCTACCACGCGTGACTCAGGGTGAAAATTAAAAAGTTTGACTTTCTTTGTCACACATTTAAGTGCACGTGCAGATAAATGCAAAAAGTTTTTAAAAAGCAAAATTTCGAAAAAACCAATTTGAACTATATGTTCTTTTCGAAGAGTTTACTCTTTTTTGCTTGAAATATATGTAAGTAAAAATAAATAAATAAGCACTACGTAGCAATATGCAAAATAAGTAATAACACTGAAGTATAAAACATTTTTCAAATCAAAAACATGAACAAATATTGGTTGTCAACATGCGAAGGGGCAAATTTGCAAATCAAAAAGAATAACATTATTTTTGTTTTATTTTAAGGACGCCCTTTATGTATTTCAAAACTAATACAAATAAAGCTTATTGATATTTTGTTCCGTCTCACAAATAAGTATACGTTTTATATAAACATATAATAATTACTTATCGTTCAACATTCTCGTTGAATTCTTAATTACGGCAGAAATAAATATACTCGTCGACGAGAACAGGAAGCGGACAAAATACCAAGACCTCCTCGTCGAGATGGACGGACCATAAAAGAACTATAAAGTGAGGTCTTGATCATCCGCGCCACGAGAGGAATCCGATCAAATTTCCATCAAATACTGCACAGCATCTCGGATATCGAGATTTCTTACAAGTGCGATGCAAAATTCAATGATCTTAGGATTCGTCCGTCTATTCCGGGCATGTGAAGTTTCGGATAACTCTTCGGTTCAGTGAGATATCGAAACCCCGCGGTTTACCGTGGCAGTGTCAGGCGCCGCGGGGGTAAAGCTATTATTTTAGCATCAATTCCCGAGTGTCAATGCTGTGAGGATTTCATTGGGATCGGCGCCGACGAAAAGGGTTGCTTTTATCAAGCGAATTAAAAAAGATATATATATTTCAATACCAAACTTTGATCCGCATTTTTTGCAACAAAAATGATAAATATTAAATGAATCATTTATGCACGACCTTTTTTACGTCTGTTTGAAACGTTCCATTTTTCGTGCTTTTGTTCACGACCAATATGTATTCATTTTGTCAACATTTGTTTATAAAAATTTTATTTATTCATAACAATGGAGACAAATAAAAGATAAAATACGAAATAAATCATTTATATATAAATACCAATCACAATTTGCACTTTAAAACAAGAAATATCCTTACAGAATACATATTGAAATTGCAATCGTTTTAATATGTAGAATGTTGACAATTTAACCACTTAGCCACGAGTCATTTTTATTTACCTAGCATTCTTTAAGCATTTCAAGTTTAAGTGTACATTAGAGAATCTCAAACCACTATTTTCAATGACTATAAGCGTCAACAGAAAATAGCGTTGGTAAAAAGGCTTCACAATGTTAAAACAAAACACGAGCAATGCTTTATGCATTCGGCTTACTAACACAAATCGTACTTTACTCTATCATATTTTTCTCAGTGTGTGAACGTCAATAAGGAGTTCAAATGTCTTGCTTTTAAAATGTTTTAAGGACATTTATTACAGACGTGTATTACTGTTATTGTTACGTAATTTACTATTTAAAACTTTTCAATACTCTTTAATTTAACAAATTTCAAATAATTAGTTACGTAAAAATAACGTTTTTTAAACGAAAAAACACGTTTGCAACAAACGTCTTTAAACTATTTTAAAAACATGACATTTGACCATATAATGATCATTTTATATACGTCGATAATACGTCTTTCGAACTTCTTATTTACGTTCTTATATACCCGAGGCAACTTTTATTGACGTCTATTATTTGTCTATGTTCTGTTCGGGTGGAATTTGGCCAATAAAGAAGTCTGGTATTCAAAAGTATATGAAATTAATTTATCAACGTATCAATATTCCAGCTATGCTTCAATTCAAGTACCTCAGATTTAAGATATTCGGCGACTTCTGAGACTGTATTGACGCAGTCTTCATTGAATTGTGCAAGACCGTCGGGGAAAAGTTGAAAAAACCCAACTCGTGACGGTTTATTTGGAGCATGTTGTGAATCGACCGAAAGGGTGAAGCGGCTAAACTGTTGTAGTCTTTCGTGAGTGCGAGATCCTGAAAATTGACCGTACATACGTCGTAAATGCAGTATAAAAAGTTATATATCTAACTCTTCAAAGAAAGTATTTAATGTTTTGGAAACAACATCGATAACTTCATCTTGAACTGCGTATAATTTAATAGTGTAAAATGTAATTGCAAAAAGTTTTAATTCCAATTTATTTTTTGAAAATTAAATCCTTAACTTTAATATAATTATTATGTAATCAATACTACTAATTATGTAATATGTATAAATTATCATAATTGTTGATATATTCATAAAAGTAAATTGATATGTAAAGCATGAAGTTTGATAAGCGATTGTATTATTCGTATTGAAGATACTAATAAAAAGTGTTAACGTTTCTAAAAAACCAAGTTCTACTATTTTCTCTTTTGTTCATCTATGTTTAATTCAAATAAAGAAAAAAAAAGTTTGCAAAAAGACAGCAACGAGAATTATTATATAAGATATAACGTGTAACCGCAAAACTGTAATAATATCGCCTTAAAAGAAAACAGCTCGGACAATGTCTGCATTACTGCTTTAATCGAAGAATTCCATTTAAATATTGTAAGATATATCAAGCGTAATAAGTGAGCATGATGAATACGTAAGAACATGTTTTTCCTCAAATAATTTTAATTCTTCGTTCGTTATAGAAAAAAATATTAGAATACTTGAACAATACGAAATAATTATATTCTCACGGTAAATTTTCTCGAATAACATTATTTGCAATGAAAAAATGTGTTTGATTTTTGCGAATTATTAAGAAATCTGGTACTTCAATTCAAACTAAATTGAAATAAATTTTGTTGCAACTCCAAATTAATTTAACTACATTTTATAATAAAGAAATTAATTTGGTAAAGTCAGATTATAGTTTCCTTTTACAAG
Organism: Leptoteleia sp. ZL-2020; assembly: GCA_022817305.1. Lineage (NCBI taxonomy): Eukaryota > Metazoa > Arthropoda > Insecta > Hymenoptera > Scelionidae > Leptoteleia > Leptoteleia sp. ZL-2020. The sequence goes on along the minus strand of JABFPN010000309.1, from coordinate 41,544 downwards.
TCGTTATCTAACTGTAATCTAATATCAAAAAGAACATTATGTTGTCATGACTGGCGAAAAAAAAATACTTTGAACGTTTAAGATCTGGACCCACTGCTGATACCTTGCAAACTGATGCTGTAAGTTGCGTCCGGGATATACTTATCATATTCGCCGCTGATGAGAATTCGATATCCACCATCCCCGGGAGTTCTCCGAACGGAAGACTGATCGGATAACGGTTTCAGTGGGCATCCAGCCCACGCAACGTTGACGATCAACGTCGTCACCAGCAAATATAACACCATGACACGCGCCTTTTCTTACTATTCTGCTTCAATTTCATTAAAATTGATTTAATATCGCATTGTAAAAGTTTACTATCGTACAGTACTAATTATTTTTTGTGCAATACAGTTTATAATTTTTTTGCCTTTTATTAACGATCTTCGATAAATCGTTGTGATGAATTTCGTAAATTATGCACTAAGAAAAATTTATTAGTAATAGCTACCATATTTTGTAACAACACATATTCACGAATTATTAAAAAATATAGTAGCAACAGCTAATAAATTTCTCTCAGTGCGTAATTAAAATTTGATTTGTAAATTTATATTATTCATTGATTAATACACGGAGAAAAATGTTTGGTTGTAGTGAACAGAAATTTATTTCTTTTTTAATTGATCAAAAATTTCATTTGAAGTAACCAAATAAGTTGGTACAAATTGTTTACTGCGGTAAAAAATATTTGTTACTGAAACAAAAAATTTGATTCTTTTAATTAAATGTCTAACCAAACGATTTTAGTTAAATTACTATATTTTTTTTCTCAGTGTACGGAAAAGTTAAAAAGTAGTTTAATACATTTTATTATTATTTTCAATTTTGTTTGTTTTTGATATTTCAGAGTATGAAAAAAATTTCCATTTTTACTGGGATACAATAAACGGATAAACAATGAACTAAAATAAAGTTTTGCTTTCATTCATAATCATGCTGAACTGTGAATTTAAGTTACGGAGAGTGTCCAACTGTAATTAAACGAAGTTTACAAAATCGATGTAATTAAACGACAATTCAGTCAGGGTAAATTTAAGATGGCATTAATGAACGTAAAAGTTGAAATTTCTTTTCTTTTATTTCAACGGCATTTAAATGAGAGTGAAATTTATTCTCACAGTTACGTTCCAGAGAGCAACATTTATTAGTTATTTTATGTTTAATTTTTCTTTTTTACTAGGCGTATAAAAATATTAATATATTCGTAAAAATAAAACTACATAAGATTATTAGCTGGCAAGAACGAACAAAGTAGGTTTTTTTATCATAATAATAAATGGTTTTAATATTAAATATATAATATATCTATAATGATATATAACATGAAATGTCAAAATATTTCATATCATTTTTTTATTCAAAATAAATGATTATTGATATTATTTTCATTTAAAAGAAAAATAATACTTTTAATACAGACATTAAATTGATTAACTAAATATCATTAATAATAATTTATTTTAATTATCGATACGAAAAAAAGTTCTCATATTTTTCAATTTAATCTTCTCAAATGATAATTCTCTTAAACATTGACAGCTCGGTGTAAAATATTTGTAATACAAAGTGCCATTATATACAAACTAATTTTAATATTACGTCTCGTTCATAAAAGAGAACTGGTGTCATAAAAGGCGGAAACGATATAAAAAGTGATGATAAGAAAATGCAATCCGGTTCACCATTCAGAGCACGATTTCTAAAATGATTAATGAAACAATAAATATGGAAATGTTATTAACAATGTAAATAAATTCTTCTCACGGTCCAAGAAAGAATAAAAATAATTGTTCGGTCATAATTAGCTCATCTCGAGTTATAATTAAATCACAAAAAGATTCTATTTATTGCACGATTAACTATTCGCATCCGATCAAATTGATTCTGGCATGGGAATTAACAACCCAGATATTTTCCATCTACTACGTGCTCTTTTGAGATTATTGGTAGAGTTTAGTTTCTAGAACACGAACTGCCAGTGAATCACTATAATTTCGCTTTAATTGCATGCGTTCGTTTCAACAGTTTTTGTTGATCGCGCACGAGCTTATATGAAGAGGCTGCGACCAATTTTTCCGACACTTTTTTTTTTGCACAGAAATGCTTGGGTTTGGTACCCAGGGCGAGCGAGCGGGGTTTTTAATCCCATGCAATAAAGATACGTCAAAAACAGAGATCGATTAATCTCGCTAATAATACGCATCAAAATAAAGTGGTTTCACAATAAAATTTTCATTCAAAAGCCATTCCCTCGATCGATCACAAAGCAACGTCAAAATGTTGACTTCTCAATTACAACGCGTGGGCGCGATAAATATTGCCAATAAACGCGCGACTTGTTTTTTACCGCGAAATTTTCTGACCAATTCCAATACATAACGGGGACTTTTTATCTTTCTTACCGGCGTGGCTTCGATAATCCACTGACTTTTTCGATTAAAACTGGGATCGCGTGGAAGTTTATTTTCGAATTCTGTCAATTTCACGTGGACAGTATCACGTTTTGAGCGCGCGACGTGTTGAGTCGACTTATAGACTGAGGAGTTGTCGCGAGTTAGAACCGGGATGAACATCAACGATTCCACCGTGGATAGATGGGAAAACCACGCTCGAATGACGCCCGACAATGCGGACTCAAAACTTATCTGTCTTTCGCGAGCGCTCCAATTAATGACCATTAATGAAGTTATTTGTGGACAACAATCATTGTTAAGGTAAGTTTTTTTATGCAACTAGACAGTGTATATAAAAGGAGAATTACAAGATTTTCTTTTTTTTAAGTATACTTAACAAACCTGTATAGAACATAGATGTATATTAGACGTCAATAAAAGGTCGTTTCAGATACATAAGAAAGTCAATAAGAAGATGTATAATCGACGTATATAAAATGATCATTTTATGGTCAAATGTCATGTTATTATTATGTTTTAAGAACGTTTGTTACAGACATGTATTACTGTTATTTTGATGTATTTAATTATTTAAAATTTATTAATATTTTTTGATACAATAGAACTTCTTATTGACGTTCTTATGTACCTGATGCAATCTTTTATTCAAGTCTAACACACGTCTAAGTTCTGAACAGGAAATAGCCATTACTTCAAACATCGTCAAAACGTTTTTGTTTATATATATATATATATATATTGCAAATTATCTATTTATTTATATTATCCATATAAATTTGTTCGTCTTTATATAAAATGTGTACCATTTTTATTATACATTTTTGAAGCTTATTTATTTTAATCTCCACAGGAAATGAACCCTGTATCCGGTTGTAGTTGTCGTTTTAAATATTCTTTAATATATTGCTATGTATAATTTAGATATATTATCATTTAGATAATTTATTTAAAATAATAATATTTAAAGAAATTAAAGAAATGCATTAACCAACACTCGATGTCGAACGAGATTACTTCCCAATAATTACGCGGAATGAATGAATTTATTTTTGGAAATGATGAAAACTAAAATCTTACTTCATCTGGACACAAATAGTACAATGTCAATTGACACCAAAAGGATGAAAAGGCTGGTTCTATTTGCGGATAATAACATCAACACCGTTTTCCCAACGTTGTTTTGATTACGACCGTTTTTTTAACACAATGCTGAGAATAATCAAGTAGTAATTTTCATCCACGCTGCCTCGAACGGATGCTAAAAGTCACGAGGTCAATTTCGGGTCATCGAATGTTTTCAGAGATAACGAACTCGAGTCTTTTAAAGAATCGTGCGTTTTCATGATATTGATAATGTTGCCGATGAAAATGTACATATCGTAACAACTATAGAAATGCTCTATTTCAATCCGTGGGCGCAATTAGAAAAGTTAGTATTTATATGAAAATGAACGTTCGACCGAACGTTCGAATGACCGAACACCTTGTATGAATATTCATATTAGCTGAAAAATAGTAATATCGATACGTCGAGAAAAGAAAGCCTCGTGTAGTAAGAATTTTTCTGTAAATGTTGCACATTTCCAGTGCACACGTGACCAAATGTATGTTAGTATGTTAAATACTGGTGGCTCTCGATATAACGCAAGCTGTGCTCAGAGTGCGTGAAATGATTTTTTTAATTGTTCATTTATAAATGAATTGCAAATGTTACCCTTTTACAACTAAATTTTGTAAAGGCATTTAAATTTTGTTATCCATGAAATACATTAGCTGTAATTTTTTATCCAACTTTCCGTTGAATACCACTTGATTTTATTTTAAAAGTTGTAAAAGCCAAGTTCCGCCATTTCGACTCAAATGGAATGAATCTAGAATAGACTTTTTTCCCTTTGGGGTAAGTTGATTACTTTTTCTCAGATATTTAGGTTATCCGAAGTAACGATACAACAATTCGAAGTAGTGAAGATCTTTAAGTAAGTACGTCGTAAAATTCACATACGAATTTTGTTGGTAGTAACTCTTACGCTAACTGTTACGAGATCTTTGGAATGAAAGACGCAGAAAACATGAAAAATGTTGTCAGCGTTGAATGGAACGCAGGAAATATTGCAAGTTATTATTTTAAAAGTGGAATAATAAATATTTTACTTTTCATAAATAAACGAAATTGCTTCAAATTCCGTCCATCGTCGTCCCCTTTCTATTGCAGCATCAAGTTGCATAACAATTCTTTACGCCAAGGATGCATCTTTTTGTAAACAGTTTAATGGTATTTTCATGGTACCACTATATTTTCATTTATCTAGGGTACGGATATTTATAAATAATTTAACTCGGCTTAATCCATCTTTTGTACGCAAAGTAACAGCACGTTAATTTCAAAGTTCTATCATATTTAATTAATTCAGTAATTTTGTTATATAGTTATTCACTCAGGAAGAAAATCTTATTTCAACTTTGCCTTAGACTTTAACTAATGCTTCACTCATTTAATTCAACATAATTAATTTATATTTATTTAGCAATTGAAAATTTATTATTTCATTGTCTGTTACGTTTTGTTTATTCTAAATTTAACATTTACATTCAAATTCCGTAGAGTGCAAATTCAGCATGCTGAACACTCAATCGCAACACTTGTATAGAATATTATGGTATTATACACTTTTACAAAGTATAAAATGCGAATCTGAATAAGAATCCAGTAATATCTATTAAGAACTTGAAATCAGATTAAAAGTATAAGGAAAAATAGTATCTGTTTGGCAATACAGTCGCTATCGTTAGACGATTAAGAGAAGTTCGCTGATTAGCCAAGCAAAAATTGCTTTACGGAACATTATACTTGTATTGCTTTAAGGTTCAATTATTTTTTCTTTCCTAGTTAATAAGTAAAACACAATTTATTAGCCGAGAGTACAAAAACTTTTGTTATTACTTGTTGGTAATTTTTATTGTTATTGTTAATGTCATTGTTATTGTTGTTAGGTTTAATATTATCGTTATTATTGTAGTTTTCTGTGTTAAGGTTATTGTCATTATTATTTCTGTTATTATTATTGTTGTTATATTACTATTATTAATGTTGGAAAGTTAATAAATGTAGTTAAAACTACAAAAACCTAATATTAGCGCCTGCACAATGCAACCGTTCATTCAAAGAGAACAAGCGTGGCGCTCTGATCGGCACGCATGTGCAATATTATTGACTCCCGAAAGTGACGTCTCATTCACATCGCAACGACTTGGCCCGAACATTGCCTGAAAAAGGGCAAAAGTGAGTAATCGTTCATTGGTTCTTTTTAAGATTAGCACTCGTATGACCGGCGATGGTTTTAGTTGTGCGCGAAATAGAGTATTTGGGCGGCGTCATGACTGATACGCTAGCCGGCACTCGTGAACGATTTCATGGAATTGTGTGAGCGGCGATACGTCATCGGGCGTGGGTGATGAGGAAGAGAACCTGGATGACGGGCCGCGTCTCTCAGGCGCTTTGATATCAAACTTTGGCTGGTGTGGCCCTAGTCGAAAAGAATGGCGAGTCTCGCTGCCAGTTCGGGAGCAAATTTTGGTAGACCACCCACTATGTTGGAACAACTCCTGGAAGAAATCAATTTTCAGCGAACCAAAGAAATGCGCCAGCTGCTAAAAGACGGTGCGTTTACGTATGAGTCATTCTGATCTTTTCGCTTCATTTGAAACGAGAAATGCCGAGGATAAATAAACGTGTATTCGAAATCGCTTTCGTTTCAAAGAAATGAAAATATCTATTAATCGACAGATCAAATGAGAATTTGAATGCGAAAATTTTGCCGACATTTACGAAAATCTACCTTCTCGTGCTTATTCGATGTTTTGTATATTTTTTTCTTAATAATATACCAGGAAATGAAGTACATATGCATTTAAATTGTTCATTATAAAAATGGGACAGTCCATGGAATTTGATATAATAAAGAAATGACATTCCAATTCTCCGATCTCCTTCAAATATTGGGTACTGATCCATTTGTCATAGAAACAATAGAAAAACAAGCGATTCGTTCCGAAACATTTATGCTTGGAAGCGATTATCGATTAAATTAAAGTAGAATGTTTTATTAGACATTTATACAATTTCAAAACACCCACAAATGTTGTAAAGTCTATTAGTTTTCATAAGAACATTTAAAGTTTTTATCAAAGAAATATATTTGATTGCGCGGTTGTCAACTGCGCAGCATATTGCTAGATTGGAATTCTCCATAAAATAAAAAGGACGAAATTATCTATTTATAATTATTCACAGATTCAGGTTTTGTGATGGTTCAAGGTGCCTCTTACTGGACAGATCTATTTGTGCGTCATTTTCTCTTTCAAGCCGAGCATACAATCGACGGTGACGATCTTTTGTTCTTTGTTCGCAAAAAACATGTCAAAACGTCGACGAGGTACTTACCGAAATTCGAAACTGAAGTGGACGTATTTCGTAAAGATAGCAAAAAATTGCCCATTGGGGATCCTGATATTGATTGGGAAGAAACAGTGTACCTGAACCTCGTTGTACATCAATTTGATTACACGCTTACTTTGGCGATCTGCACCAGAACTAGCCCAAAGGAATTGCAAGTAATATATCTTTTTTTATCTTTCATTCGATAAATAAATTGTAACATTTAGATTTCGAGACAAAAATTTGCATACATTTTAATGTCGGATACTTTCGTGAAAACGTGAAATAATCAAAGAATTTTTATGAAAGTCATAGATATATTTTTAATATAAATATATAATGATACGATTGTAATTGATTAATAGGTATTAAGAAGACATTCACAAAAGGTTTACGCAAGTCCAAGTCGTCGTCGTATGGATGCAAAAGGCGACTTGGAAGAGATGACCTACCCGCATATATGCTTCATGGTAGATAATTTTGATGAAGTTTTCTGTGATATACTGGTCAGGGATGGAGAGATGGTTTGCGTGGAATTAGTAGCTTCTGATAGAGATGGTGCTGTTCAAGGAGTTATTTTTCTTGGTTCCATCAGATACGATGCATTAAAAAAAGTTTACGATGCCAGAGTAAGTATAGAACTGAAGAACGATACGTTTTTAAAATGAAAAAAAAAATTTATTCAAATTAACGCATTTACGCCTTTTTATACAGTCAAGCCTGAGTACGAAAATGGCACAACGAATGACATTTGGATTATTTTCTGGACCTACGTCTCAAAGAATAGAATTCGTTAGAATGAAAGGTCCTCAAGGTAAATTTTGATGCTTAATTTAAAACATCCTGACCTCTGCACGACTCATAAAATGTCACTTTAATTTATCAATAATGAACATAACTCACGATACGTAATCAGCAATATTTCCCGTTATCTCCTACGTGAAGTATATTGCAAAAAGGAAGAGAGAAAACGGCGACCGAACTTTGAAACTCTGGAAAAAAGTATTGAATAGCATTGGACGTTAATATTTACTGCCGCTGTACACTTGATTGGATAGAAATTGATTAAAATTTTGCTTATCGTGTTGACAACACGACCACCCATACTCAACTGCAACTCTGCATTCCCTAGAATAAGCATTTCAAAGAAAAAACTTATAAGTCGTTTATTTTCTAGGAAAAGGCCATGCGGAAATGGCAGTAACTAAACCAAAAGGTTCCGGTGCTGAGACTCCAACATCGGAGCCAGGATATTGCGTAACTGATAGCCTGTGGGACGCCGACTGGGACGATGCCGAAGATTTGTTTTTATACCGACATCAGCGAAGACTGTCTGACCCAAGCGCTAATCTCAACAACTTTGTGCGCGGAGGTTGGAGGACGAAGCCGGACTCGGTCGCGACCAAAGCACGATCAGAAAACGAGGGATTGGACTCGATGGCGAATGGACTCAGCGAAATCGAGGCTGGAGATGTTCGCGATGGTAATGCAAATGTCCCCCTTCCCCCTACCATACCCTTATCTAGTTTCTACTCAACATTTCTCTTGCAATTTTTTGCATATTTTGCATGGCTATATCTTAGACTGACTTGTCTACGTGGTTAATCGTTAATAAACATATATATAAATCGTTGATTTTCAAATCCGAAAACACTTTGCTTTTCCTCACTCAAAATTTCATACTCAAATATTCGTCTACTATCGCCGTTTGAAGCATAATTTTGTTCAATATAGTAGTTAAGTTGCAAGATCAAGATTACGGAATATAGCAGAGGAAGATTCGCCGTGGCGTTGGATCGGGATAACACTTTGCACGTGATATAATCCAAATAAAAAAGCAGCATGGTATCAATTGACGGGCATTCAAAGTTAAAAGCACACAAGAATACAAATTCATCATGTAGAGTACAATTAAGAAACGAAACAGACTAAATACACACTTGTAACGAGAGAAATCGTGTATAATTGTTGGCACATCCTTTGCCACCTGTTTACTTTGTAGCTAATGAGCAGAATAGCGAGTGGGGCGGCCGGGGCTTTGAGAAGGCAACGTCGCTCGAGAATTCGCCGGATAAAAGAAAGGGAAGCCCGTTGCTCGACGGTCAAAGACGAGGTCAGGATTTGCTTGCGAGGAAGCAGCTCAGGAAAAGGCGAGAGAAAAGCGGCCACAACGAGAACAAGAAGCTTAACCACCACGAAGCAGCCTACCGCGACACTCGCGGTGAGTGTGCTCGCGCGAATTTACACTCCGACACGTCGCCTCATGCGGGTACAAATACGCTCGATTTGCGCGCTCATTACCGCCATGTCCAATTGCAAGTTTCAATCGGTATTTTCATCCGTATCATTGTTTAATGATATCGCAATGTTTCGCGCGTTCGAATCAACGTCGAGTATTTTGCTTATTCATATTTGCTGTTTACGAATACGAGAGTACGTATACGCCGACAATTCGCAATTTCGATTTTCCCTCCCAGTATTGGTCAATCGAATGATGTTTGTGCATAAATCTCTCAACCGCACCGTACGAAACGTCCAAATTTGTTTGCCTTGCTGAATTGCAAAAATAATGTATTCCATGATTCGCTGGGTAAAATAAAGTGGTCTAAGGATTATTTTAACAAATGTGAGATTATAAAGTATGCCGATACCTGGGCAGTAAAATAGACGGCGAAATAAATTCAAAGATAAAAATTTATGGACGAATTTTATGATAATCCTTCAAACATACGTGATAAATGTTTAAAGGAAATAATTTACGTTTATTTGATCTGACATTTGTACTTGAAATGGCATGGTAATAAATCGATTGTACGCTTTCTATACAAATTGGAGAATAAGTAAAGTAAGTTTAGAAGTTGAATTAGAAATTTCTCCTACGATTGAGAAACTGTTCAATCTATTTTATGAAATTATTAATTTTTAATGGTTGACAGGGTTTATTATTGGCGGTTTATTTTTCTCCTTTAATTTTCTTTTTAAACTTGTAATAAAATAAGAGTTTGACGTACCCCATGAGACGTCGATCCGAATGCTAATAACGATCCACCAAAGTACAACCTGCAAACGAGAAAAATATAGTTTAAATAATATTGAACCTAGTTGAATTCCTACTGAAATTGTGCAAATTTTATAAGATCTTAATTATACATAAGTGACTACAGTCAATACATTAATAACGATTATATTATCATAAGCAAAATTTTATATACCTGCATCATTTTTTCAGTATGAATACAATCAAAAAAATACTTAGTATCACAGTTAAATTTTTCTCAATTAAATTTTGAAATCCGAAGCTTAAACATGTGATTTTCTAAAAGTGTATAAAAAATATCGTGTAATTTTACAATTTCAACTTCTCAACGGAGTAATGGTGCCTTACCGAATTCAATTTTCTATTCTAAATGTCCCCCTCCTCCGTCCTTATTTAAATTCAATTTAAACTGGAAACTCAAAGCCAAGTGCATAGTATAGCCTTACCAAAATGTTATCGAATAAGACATTCGAAACTGCCAAAAAGAAAACTACCAAAAAGCATTCTAAAATATAAACTTCTTTAATATATTTTAAAGCTTTTCAAATTTGGTGAAATAAAACTGTGAGGGTACAAGCTTTTTTGTGAGGGGATTACTTTAAGCAATGATGATTCAGGCAAAAATGATGCTTTAGGTTGCAAAAAGGATGCTATTTGAAGACGATATTTTTCTCGAGTTAGTGGATCAAAACGCGAGTACACTCATGGTCACTGACCTTTTCGGCTTTCGCGGTAGGCATATCCCAGAGTCAGTTGCTACATCACATCGAGGTTGGCAGCGAGATTCTGTTGTCGACGGGCACCTGTCTAAGTGACGATAACAACGTCCGTCAGAAACTCGATAGCGGGGCTATACTAGTACACGGGAAAGAGGAGTTGCCATTGAACTATGAAAGCGATAGCGATCAGCAAGTTTTTCACGATCCAGAAGAAACGCTAAGCAATACTAATTATGACAACGAGCTTGAGAGTAAAGACAAAGATGACGACGGGGAGGACAAAAAGAAAAAGGAAAGTCGTATGGACGACACGAGGAACGCAAATTCTCGTTTGGGACGGTCACAATCATGCCGCGGTCCTTCAAGGCAAAGTGCAACTTTACCCAGAAGACGACGGAGGAGGGCTTACTCGAGTAGTCTCACTGGAAGTAATCTACTTCCACCGCACCGCGTCACACCAGACGGCACCGCCATCTACTATTGGTGCGAGCTTCCGCGCCGCCCCAGCTCTCAGGGTAAATTGCTTCCCCAGTGTGAAAAGCCTCCAATCAAAATAATCCAAACGAAAACCTTGGTAGTTATTTCTTTAAGATCAATTCTACTCTGAGTTTTCTCATTATGTATTATTATTATTATTATTATTATTATTATTATTTTTTGTTGGTCTTAGGAGCATTGATGACCAGGTCTTGGTCAGCTCAACAAAATTTTATTAGGAGTCTGCAAACGTAGTTTTTTGTATAATGGTTTTGATACGAGTTAATGTTGAAGTGAATGATGGAATGTGTTTTTAGATTTAAATAAAAAATATCGTTTACATTTGCATTATTTGATATTAATTGAATGTCTACTTTATCTCGTTGATAATTATATATTGTTTAATTATTGACAGAATTGGATGACGGTGCTTATAATCCATTGTGGACGATGAGGGGATTCACTCAAACGTTTCACTTTTGGAAGGAAAGCAGACGAGCCCAATCCGTCCCGTTAAACGCATTTTTAACGTACATTACATTGCCATGGTGGAGCATAGCTAAAGGTAATATAATTAAAAAAATGCTATTTATGATATTAAAAAAAGAATTGCTATTTTATAATATTAAAATCCTAATGATGCGTATGTCAACTGACGTTTATATGAAATATAAATCTAAATAAAACAATGTTTTCTCTACTTGACATATATTTAAAGCATTGCATATAATAAATATGTTATTTATTTTATTTTTCAGATATTTTGGATCATCGAGAAGGTCCAATTTTGACCTTCTAGTCGATAATTGAACAACAGCTCACTCTACCTTCTTTTCTATGAATTTCTATATTGTGTGCTAAACAATTTTGTGTGTAAAATATTAAAAGAAAAAGACAAATGAGACAATTTCAATGTCACTACTAATAAATAAATAAATAAACTCGTTAAAAATTTTAGTTATAATTTTTTTAGTATTGTTTGTACTTATTACTACGGTTCCATTATTAATTAAATAAATTTACAAGATACAACTTTGTGTTGAAAACTTGCTTATATTTTTTAAAATGCCTTTATTTTCTTTACACATTTTACGTTATTTTCATATAAATTAAATTGCAATATAAATGCATTACTGGGCGCTCCGGGTCGTCTTGGACCCGAATTCAAATCAATCGTAAAAATAATTAAAACTTACATCGCAAGGTACATATCACTTATGATAAAATTATATACAATAAATTATTATATGACGATGTATAAAAAAATGACAGATTATTGTGCTATGAATCGATATATCACTTTAGAAAACACGCGTTTATCAATAAATTAAATAGTTAGACATCACTATAGTTAAATATCAAATTTTAGTCATGTTTATGTCGGTTTAAAATTTCACCAAATCTGGAAACTTAGTATCTTTCGAGAATTTGTTGAATCCAATCCAGATAGTAGGAAACTCTGGCATACACTCCAGGAATACCGGGTTGTCCGCAACCAATACCCCACGAAACAACGCCAGCTAGTTGCCATTTTCCGTAACGCTCACAAACCATAGGGCCACCGCCATCACCTTTGCAAGCATCTTTACCTTCCTCTCCACCAGCGCATATAAATCCATCATGTAAATTGAACGTTGCTCCTAATCGAGTACGACGCATTTGATGTTCACAAACTGTATTACTAATAATGGGCACGTCAACTTCTTTCAAAATATTCTGATATTTTCCGTAATCTCCGAAAGCATCTTTACCCCAACCAGTCGTCCAACATCTGGTAATCAGAAGTTACATTGATTTAAAATTAACATAAAGTAGGCAATACTTGATAATTTGTAGGAAAATGAAAAGAAACTTAAAAATAAAATAAATTAGATTTTATAAGTAGAAAACAAAAATAGAACAGAAATCTAAAACAAGGTCTAAGAAACAACTTTTTTGAGAAGAAAAAAGAAAAAATAACATTTTGATATAATAAATAATAGAGAAATGGAGTGATTGCACTTTTAAATTTACCTCGTTGCAGTAAAGTCATCGAACTTATTTGGCAAACAAGCCGGACTGATATGAGGATTTTTATCAAAATCGACATCATGGTCTAATTCCAAAATAGCAATATCATTGTACAAGGTACCGGCGTAAAATTCTGGGTGCACATAAACGCTGACAATATCTCGTTCAATATATGGGAAGAATTCAACATCATGGTTAACATCCCATTCTCCAAGGCGAGCGCGAAGATCTCTTCCCTTATACGTTTTCACACAATGAGCAGCGGTTAAGATATGTCGACCTGAAATTAAAGTTCCTCCGCAAACGTAGATGCTTTCTGTGGTATCTTTTTTGAGAATAGCAACTTGCCATGGATATTCACCTGAATAATTATAATTCGTTAGTACTGACGAAAAATTTCAATAAAACTATAATAACTTTTTGCACACTAGCTCATGCGAAAGAAGTTACTTTAAGAATACATATTTCAAAATAAACGTGGCATTTCTCTTCGTGTAGTGTGTATAAAATAAACTATAATTTCAAAAAATTACCGAATTCAGAATCTCCATCGATATGCACTGGATTTTTAATCCGACCATTGATTCCTTGACTGTTTCTTACACCGCATTCTCCGTATTTCGGTCGATAAGGAATAATACTGCTACGTCTACAGCAAACGCGTCTCGGGCCACAAACTGGAGGTCTTCCAAATTGTCTCTACAGATTTTTCGTAAAAAATTAATTCAATTTTACATGACATAAACCCTTGCAAATATACGTATAGCATCTACTTAAATTTGGTATGTTCAATGTCAATTCACTTGTGTTTTGTGCATTGTAGTTATTTACATTACATTTTCTGAATTAAAGTCTGTTAATATCTATATTCATATGTTAATCAACATATGAATATTAACATTATAGTTTATATATAATTTACTTGTAATAAACAAATTACACACACATTGAACAACGTCTAAAAATTACTTTATAATTTAATTATATTTACTACTTTTGCTACTGTTAAAGGCAGTTGCGAATAGTATGTAAGTCTTGTAACTGATTTCGTCCTTGGTACATTCTCTTCATCTCTTACCTCTTGAACATTTATCTGCGCGTCTTCAACATGACGTCTCTTTCTAGATGGAAAAGAAACTTTGCCACCCCCATTTCTTAATTGTTTCGAGTTCGTTGTTTGATTTAAACGTGCGTTTCTGTAGTAAGGATTATAGTCATCAGAATAACCATTGTCATAATGAACACTTTCATGGTAATCATGATGACTACTTGTGTAATGAGGTCTGTGATGGTGGAATTGTGTGGGGTAGTGTGGATGTGGTCCATAAGGTCCTCCGTGACTTGGATAGAACGGTTTGTTGGGATAATGTTGTGAACCGTGCGGATAATAAGTAGGAGCATAATTCCCATAATGTCCGTGTCCGTGTCCGTAACCACCAAATAGTTGTTCCTTTTTAGTTGCCAATAGGTGGCCTAACTTATTAACCACTCCTTCGTTGGGAGTGACATGCAAGTTCACGAATGGTTTTACTACCTTCTCGCCATACTCATCTTTTGTCACGTGGACAGATACATGAGGATTTACCGAAATCAGTCCCAAGTTTATACCATTATTACCAGCCCCGTATCCAGGAATATGATTGACAAAATTTTCAGCATAAGGATTGATAGGATAGGTGCCAGATTGCGGCAGACCGAAGCTGACGCCCCAGGTTGGCTTCACGTTTAATTTGTTCAGATTACCAATCAACCGCTGCAAAGAAATCCAATAAGTCTCGTATAGAGAATAGGGACTTTTTTTTATATTAGCACGATCGTTAGCCAATTATAAGTAACATTAAAACGATGTGATGAATCTGTTGGTCCTTCTCTAGCTACGTGACTTATGGATTGTCGAAGCTCTAATATCCAACTGTTGCGTCGCTGTCAGTTATATCATTCGTCGATTATTCGTCGATTATTTAGGATGTTAGTTAGTTGTGAAAAGGCGTGGAAAGTAAGATACAACTAAGTTACACATGTAGATACCTGTCATGCCATGCATAAAAGCGAAATAAGAAACACTTACGGATTGAGCTTCGTCTTTGGTATCTCTTTCTGTCACCTTCTTCTCGGTAGATTGAGTAGATTCAGTTTCTCTTTTTGATCTTCCTTTGCTGTCATTAGTTGATCTTTGATCTTTGGTATGCTCACTTCCGGTAGTTTCGTTAGCTGCTTTAGAAACACTAGTGACACTCGCAGTACCGTTATTTGTTGCAGCGGCAGATTCAGCTTCAATATTTTTATTAAGGTTCCTGGGATCGATATCCAAATATAGGTCATCTTTTCGTCCGACCTGATTAAGCGTCGAACATTGTTCATAAGGTACGCAGATGCAGTCTTCGTTGAGAGCCGAAGTCTCAAAATTGCCACCCAAACCTATTGGTCCGATTCCGTTCACTTCACCATATTGACGGTTAAATTGCTTTCCAGAATCGAGCGCCTTATTATTAGTTGTTGCATCAAAGGCATTGTCATTTTTTTGTTTTTCATAAACTGGATAACGATTGGCGTAATTGTTACCAGATTGACCTACCAAATTATTGCCTGATTTAGGATCCTTAACTTTGAACGCTTTCTTGTATTCCTCAAAGTCATTATAAGGACCACCGTAAGTTCCACCGTTCCCGTATCCATATCCAGGGTTAATGGTTCCTACTGCACCAGAGCCTGCAGTTCCGTCATTGTGATGGTAATGGTGATGAACATGTTGTTGAATTCCAGGACCGCTTGGGATAATGCCGTGTTTCTTATCAGATATGTATTTGTTGTCATCTATGTCCAAAGGACCTTCGTATACAGGCTTCAAGCCGGCTGAGAAACCTGGTTTTTTATACGCCGGATATGGACCGATAAAACTTGGTGGTGGACCAAATCCTGGTGGAGGAGGAGATAGAGGTGGTCCATTGTAGATCGGTCCACTTCCAAAGGAGGGTATCGATATTGGTTTAGGTGGTCCGTATGGTCGTTTTACTGGGACAGCAGGTAGTGGTCTTCCTACGGGTTTAATTGTCACGGGTTGAGCCAAAATAACTTCTTGAGGATGAATATCCCGATGAGGTGAGCTATAGTAAGGTCGTCGTTCTTCTACTTCTTCACACTACAAACGAAAAAGTAAATGTTGAATTAAACAGTAATCTCGAACCCTTCGTTTACGATTTTTCTTTGTATCCTTTTAATAAAATAAAAAGCAATTTAATACGAGTAAAGACTTACATTCATTAATCCAAGGGAGCAAAGTTTATCTTTGATATAAGTTCGAGCAATTGTATCATTTCCTTGTTGTAAGGCATTTTTGACGATGGGATCGGAATACACTTCATCAAATCCTTCAAGATTACGTCCTTGACGATTTGAGACTAAAATGTCATCGATCACAGTTTCCATCTGTTGCTAATATCAAACAATGATTAGTTCTTGTAATTAATGAATTGAAAACTGCTAAATTTTAAAATTTAATAGCTTGATAAAACTTTATTGATATCATCGTTTTAAATGATAGTTTAATTTATTACTTAAAACAAATACGAAAAAAGTGAAAACACAACTTAATGGAAATTTTGTATAAATGAAAGATTTAAAGTTTATTATTATTGTTTACCGATTGCTGCGGGTATTGGTTAAATACTTGAGCTACTCCACTCGACCCAGATTGGACGTTCGATTGTTGATTTACAGCATCGTTCACAGTAAATGATACCGGTTGGAATGACTGATGTTGTGTATTTGGTTCAGCTACTAAATCTTGATTTTGCCAGGACCAATTGCGTTTTTGACTGACCGGTGTTCTTGTGTTGTAAGTAACTTTTGTAGCAACACATTGTGTCACTACACTTATTAATAAAATCACCCACAGCTTCATGCTGCAATTAAAGAGTAACTTAAATTGAAGTTTAATTTGAATTTTAATCCTTATAAATATGAAATTAGTATTCTAATTTAATCAATATTTTATTATATTTCATCATACGATGACATCAACATTTCCATCCTTGTGTAATAATATTATTTTTAAAGAAAACAAGTTTTTTCTTATCATGGAAGAAATTTTTAATTGAATGTGACAATTAATAAATTATACCAAAATAAAATAATCTAAATTTACTCATTTCAGTTAATGCAAAAAAAGCGAAAGTAATTGTGTATCCTTTACAATCAGCTTCATCAATCGTTATATTCAATTATAATAGATTTTCAAAATTTTCTCTTTTTTACTACGTGTGCTAATTTACTGAAACAGAAGATATAGCTTGCAAGATTATCACAATAATCTAGAACGTCTTTGTTTGAAGTGAATAATGGCATTTAAGGCAGAACCGGCTTCATAATCATCGAACCGCGTGGGCAAGTTGCAACGAAAGTGAGAGGAAGTTAGGGAAAGTAATACAACCAGTTCTCCCAATATAATTACTTTCTTCAAACAAATTTAATATTCACGTGCGTCATTCATCTTTAATCATTTTACTGGCAAAAAATTTATTACAAAAACAACAATTACGTAATTTCGTGAATCCTTTAAAAATGCAAATAAACAACCTAAATATTATTATAAAAAGAATTATACTTGGAAGTTTATATAAAATATGTTTAATAATTATGTGTTATAGAATATATAAAATATTATAAAATAATATTAAGAAATATAATATATGCCATTTAAATAATATTTTATGTGATCATATATAATTTAACATCAAACATATGCATAGTTATAATAATCAAATCAGATTTTTGTTCCATTGAGTTTAATATTAATCATATAGAATGTTTAAACTAAACATATTTATAGTTGTACCCATGATCTATTTTTTTCCGCATAATATATATCACATCAATAATCTAAATTTTAAACCGTTCGTTGTAAGCACTGGCGGCCCTTATAGCACGGAAGTCTAGAGAATGTTATAATGTCACGTAATATTCACTAAAACATAATTTCTTTCATTTTATACACGACATTTTAAGATTCTTTAAACTTTTGTACTGTTCGGGTGAATAATCTGAGATTTTTTTATCAAGTACAAATACTGATTTACTGTAACATTTGCTCCAATTCAATAAATGAAAATATATTTATACAAATATTTTTTTAATGTCTAAATAAATTTGAATATTGACATATATATGCACAAAGATTTACTTATTTTTTATTCATATACAAATTATTGTTGTCACAATTTTAATTATAAAACAATTTATGATTCGACATAGCTTATTTTATTAATACAAATAAAATATCTTTTGTTTTGAATTAATTCTATGTATACTTGGTACAGAAATGTATTTTATTTAATAATTTTATAAAAAAAATGTTCATAAACTCGCCTTTGCTAGGATTTGAACTCAATATGTACACATATTAACACAGCGTTAAAACCACTGTGGTAATGTCACCATTTTGTAACATGAGATATTCACTAATTGTCATTTCACTAATTTAAATTATTCAATTCAAATATCGAGTAGACTCAATTATGTTGAAAGCACTCAACATTTCTTTTTCAATGTAGTAATTGATTAATCAAAAATTAGTTTTACAGTTAAAAATAGTGAGATAAAAATTTAAATTTAATTTATAACACCAACATAGTTAATTTTCAGAATTTTTCGTATCAACTAACTTTTAAACATTGTTAATAACACTCGAAACAATTTGATAGCACTATAAAATCACAAATACAAGTATTTTCGCAGTTAAAGTTATATTAATTAATAAAAAATGGTAAATTTGAATTGAAACAAATAAGAAAATACGAATTAAATCAATTTCCAAGCATTTATACATTTAAATGCGATTAAGATTTGATATAAAAATATTGTTTTAAATGCACAAATGTTAAAAATAAAAAAATTATAAGAAAAGAAAAAACAAAAATATTTACTTTAAACTATATACTTCTACAAATAAAATAGATTAATCACTCATCGTACACCATTGTCAACTTTGTTGATAACTTTGCAAAGATCCATAATCACTCGATACGTACCTACTTGTTTATCGATCACTGGCACCACACTGAATTTCTTGTACAACGCGACGGTATCTCTTATATATAGCTTCTCTCGACTTCAAGAATCACTTTCTCCGCGTACGCTAAACGTCTTACCACAATATGCTCCCAGTATCCGAAAAACAATGAAATTCGATTAAAAAAACTATAGAAAACGATAAAAGTTGCATTAGATTTTTGAAAATTTGACGATAGACGGAAAACTTTAACATTTTCTAAGTTATTATACATTATTATTTTCTGTAACTTATTGTTACACATTGTAATGAATCATACAACCGGACATAAGCATTCAAATGTAATCCAAAATTACTACATAGTTTGACAATTTAGATGAGCATACTAATAGGTATTTTTTCAATTATCAATAAGAGTCAATGTTTTTTAAATTAATATGAAATCCTGTTATAAACATTCAATATATATATAAGGCAGTTTACGACAGTATACGAAAATTCAAAAAAAATATACATGATCATATATATATAGAGTTAAACAATGTACGACCTTATATTTTATAAATAAAAAACCTCAACATTATAATCAGTAATACATTTCCGATACGCGTATAATTTTACTTCATTATTTTTAGAAATTAGAAATCCAACAATTTGTGCAAAGTATGAGCGAAAAATCTAAATCTTTAATTAACATTACTGTAACATCCGAAGTTACATGTAAAAATGTTTCTTTGCAATGCACACAATTGTCTCTTTAATACTTTTAATATTATTAATTATAAATATAAGTTATGAGTTTAATTAATAATACACAATATTGATAATAAACATATTGGTTTTGTTATTAAAACCTCAATTCAATAAACGAAACAGCAATTTATCATGTTAGGTTTTTTTAATTTTTGTCATGCATCAAACGTATTTTTGGCCAAAAATTACGACACTCGTTATCTCTAATAGGTTATAATCCATTAGTATTTCAAGGTTTAATCTTGACGATGTTCTGAGTATCGTGTATAACGCAGTTACAAATTCGTTACATAACGGAATCCAGTATTGTATCATTATTAAATAATGCAACAGCATTAAGGGATTTTCCTTCCTCTTCGTAGTTTAAAGACCACATGGGTTCAATGACATTACGTAATACGACTACATGCGTCAATGGGATTGCACCACATTCTGGAATTTGACTCCGGTTAAAAAGTAACTGAACTTAAAATCGTTCAACGATTGTACCGTCGGTCAGATTCAGCTAACAACCATAATTTTCTTTACACTTTTCCAACGAATAATGGCAACTATCGTAGAAAACTTTAACTTTACATTGATTTTCATAGAGAAAGAAACTTCCATGTCTCGACGAAAATATATCTCCGACAAAAAATTTAAGTAATATATTATCCATGCGTTTGTTTGTAGTTATTAACCGTAGACAATGATTGCCAATAATTATCGCATTGTTGTAAAATACCCTCATTAAATTTTTAGTCATGCATTTTGTTTTCTCTTTCTTTCGCTTATTACAACTTTTCATAATTTTACAGACTTTCTCATGTTTAGTCAAATACGCTCAATGAAACAAACTTCATTATCGCACAAAGACAAAAAGATTAACAAAAATTGATATGTTCCGTATCAATTTGAACAATACGAATGTTAAAATGAAAAACTTTAACAAGTATTGCATTCCAAGATCACAATCATGATTCCATTTTTGCCGGAAGTTTTATTAAAAATTACTATTACCTTACAACAACAAATTTTAATATTTTTCAAACGAAAATTCGTAACATTAAAAACGTCCAAATAACGGACCATGTTGATCTTTATAAATTTATCCTTTTCTCGCTATAGTCAGCATCTCCATCTTCTCAGGAAAATTCGAATAATTGATCAGTGAAAATGTTTAGGAATCCCGCTATGTTTTCCCGCCTGCTCAAAATGAGTTACGCAATCGGTGATTCTTTCCAGCATAAAAAATACTGTTAACATCCGAAATCAGTTTTACAGTTTTCGATGATTCATTCTCCGTTAGTGACTGGACCCAAACATTTTATAACACAATGTTAATAATTCATGCTGGCCAATGGGAATGAATAAAAAATATCGTTCAATGGATTATCAAAAACGACCCGAAGTAAAACGAAACGGTTACGCTCAATCGGAGAATGAAATGTGGAGTAAAATAAAAATAAAAATGCTTTTGTAAATTAGCACTAGGAGTATCTTGTGACTCTTGTGTCGTGCAATTGTAAGGTTGAACATCCTCAAGAATAACTTTCTCCCGGAACCACAAAACTTAAACAGCACGAATAATGCAGTCCCACTGCCAAGAGCTTTGAAATGTAATTTGAAATAACAATACGTGACGTCCAGAACGAATAACATATTATACAATATATATATTTTTTTGTCGGATCTCGTGACGTAATAATCGTTAAATTATTGCGCCCGATTTTATGGTGGTTCACTGACGATTGGTCGTAATAAAATATATAGCTTGTGTGTAAAAATTGTGTAATATACGAGACGTTTATTTTTTAAACGCAATCTTTACGACGAATCAATAATGATTCTATATAAGTTCGGTACAACGATGTTTTACTTTTATTGTACCATCAAACATTGTGCGCTCCGTCGACACAATCACAAATTGTATTATAAGTTTCATTAAAAAAAGGTGCATCATCCATTGTAGGCCATTTTTCTTCGTTTCAGTTCGAGATGATTGATGGTGCTCGCAATCCATGAAATTCGTTTTTTTTTTTTTTTTCTTATCATTACCGACGAGAAATATTACTTTTCCACATTTACAATGAAAGTGAAGCTATATACCGTCACGCAGAATAATACGATGCTTAGTGATAGGGAAGGAGAAACATTTTTAGTTGAATGAACTTGCTTCAAGTTAATCGTACACTTGCACCGCGTGTTAATGCGTAGATGGAATAAAAGAGTAAAACGTTTGCAACGTACAAAATTGCAAGAAAATGTTGTTTTTGTTTTCCATTTTTAGATATAGTATAATAATTTTTAGTCCAACGTTATTCTCAGTGTATGGTACTGAAAAGTGAAATGTTTCCAAAATACAAAACGTAATCAAACTTAATCACCTTCCATTTATAATTACATTTTTATGCCCTTCATATCCTATTAAAATATAATTTTAATATTAACGTATAATAAACGTAATATTAATTTTATAATTTCAATTAATTTAAATTTTATATCATTCATCTTTTCGACGTATATTATACTTTTTATTAAATTATTATTAAACTAAACCTTTTTCTGTACAATTTGAAGACGATTAAGATGGAATCATAATGAATTTCGTAACTATACTGACGTACATTTGTATGAAGAAATCAAGAGTATTCCTGGAACTCGTGAAATTAAGATATTTGCTTAGGCTACACCAAAGGCCTGTATATTTAATTTAATTCAAATCCTGTTAGGATTTGAATTCATTTGGAGAGTGTGTTACTCGGTTTTTCCCATATTGCATCACCTACGGTCAAGGTTTGCATATAAGTATATGCAATTTACTTACTGAATGGGATATTCAACATTCTTATATGATTCCTTATTGTACGTAGTAACGTATCTCCCAAAAATGTCGTTAAGCAATCTCGAAAACCATCGTAAATAATACAAAAAGAAAGGATATATTTTTACTTTACGCATCGATTAATCGAACCGTGATAGAAAGAAATTTCTAAAAACGCTTTTCTTTTTGCATGATTGAATTCAATTTAATTACGATGCATACTTGTGTTTGTTCCCAGTGTTCTCGTCAAATTTTATATCAAAATTGTTGATTATAACATTTATGTTTTTTTTTTTTTATATTATAATGATAAAATAATATACGTATAATTATTGTATTCTTCGAAAATATATTTCACGAATAAATGCGAAAAAAGAATAAATATCTACATAGGTGTATTATAATATTTTCATCCATGTGGAGAACACTAAATTGTTTCTATTTTTCAGCTCTAGTATGCATTTTAAATTCGTTCATATATGTCATAAATTTCTTGTAAATATACAATTTGGGTGCATTGTAAGGAAAAAGGTAATAATATGATTTATTTACAATATTCATTCACATATATATGATGTCAAGGTTGACGCAAAAAGTTTGTACGCGACAAAAAGAAAGTCTTCGCATGCAAAAGTACCCCTGGTGTGGTTTTTTTCTGAAAGAACTTTACGATGCCACGGTCGGTTTGCGGAACGCTCATCCTTGTGACGTATTTATACGCGGAGAAAGTAAAACGCGCCAGTTTGCTTCGTACTTTATTTCCTCCGGATGTACGGGATGTAGTTCTCCGGCTAATCACATTCATTGTCATTTCTTTGATCCAGTTTCTTTGCAGTTTCACCTCTGCCTGCAAAATGCAACATTTTAATTGCATTTTACTTTTTAATTTATTTATTTATATATTTTTTCTTTTTCGAAGGTCCTTGCCAAATCCGATGTGATTGATCTGTATTGCGTAACAGCAGAAGTTGAGAATTACATGACGAAAATTACGAAAAATGTATTCTTCCGTAAATTTTTTAATAATTAATCCATTTCAATTGGAATTAATTATTTGACGACAAATGTAATAAATTTGATCTTTGAAATTTCCCATTTTACAAATACACGAAAATAATTGTTTACGAAACTGTTTATTTGTTGTTATACAATATACTCTCACTTTAACAATTTCACTCGAACATATTGCATGAAATGAGAGTTTTTGACACGATATGAGAGCTTGGAGAGCAAAATTGATTACTTCAACAATATATAATCGATTAAAATTTGCATAAAATACCTAGAATTTGTCTATTTAATTATTAATCCGTAGGACTGTACGCACATCCCAGTAATAAGTTTATTAAAATAAATCGAATATTTTATGTAAGTTTATATCAAGCTTATTCATGATTCTGAAAAATCATGATTTGAAAATACAGAGTGATAGGGATTTGGATCATGAATAACAAACTAAAAATGCAGCTCCAAGTATTTTATATTTTCAAATTATTCATCAATTATTATACAAATAGTTAATATATTTTAAAGGATTAAATGCTTTATTTATAAAAACTTATTTATAGGATACTTTTTTTAACTGCGTTGACTGACTGAAATTAGTTTTTCATATTAATATTATTAAAACGGACTAAATTTCTTCAATATTTCTTTCTTCTTATTTCATTTCAATTTATTTAATTAATTACGTTTAATTGTTTATTTTACTCGTTAAATCAATTTAAAGTTCAAATTATAAATACATCAAAATTTATCGTCTCCAATAACAAGAATTCATATTGGCTAGTAATATAATAATTGAAATTCAATTTGATCATATCAAAACAACTTGTTTGAAATATCTAAATTAATTGACTGCTGAAATTGTGCCTGCGTCTCGATCGCCGAGGAGAATTGCACAACAGGGATTTCCACGCTGTTGTAACTTGGGGATTTTCAACTTCTACATCCTACCGTCTTGACCTGATTTATACAAGTTTGAAGAACTCCCGCTTTATAGTTGTGATCGCTGATGCGTATAAATAATTGTAGACAATACTTTCATTTAAGTAAATATATACACCAACTTTTAATGAAACATATTATTTTGTAACAAATTGTTCATTATTCCAACAATGTTGTTAAATATCTGTAATACATTTTCTATTTAGTTTACTTAATAATAAGAAATAAAAATTATATTTTGAAGATACTTTGTAAATGATGCTTTGTTGCGAAATTGTCACAGTAAAACAATAATTTCTTACAAACCGCGATCATGGTAAACTTTTTCTTCTTTCTCGCCTTAACCTTCTTTTAGTTTAGCACGTTTCCTAGTTTATTTGTGTAAGCAATAAATTGTTTACTCTCAGAAATAAAATATTTTTTAAACTAAAAAAGTAAAACTTACACTTACACATAAATATTTCTGTAATATTATAATTATATTTTATTTTCAGAACTGCTTTAATTCGCAAAATTATTTTTTATTTTACATTTATGTTCAGGTCTTCTATTAAATTTTCTACTTCGCCACCAAACACTTTACGATATAAAAATATCATTTAAGAATGTAATTATCTTAATATGAAATTTTGGCAATTGAATTACATAATTGTATTAGCAAATGTAGTATACATGTTAAATAATATTGTATCCATTAGTGCTGGAAACGTGATGAGATTCATAACATGTACAAAGAAAGTAACAGAAGATTTTACTTTCACTTTCATTAAAGGTTTTTGAACAATACGACTTAACCGAGGCGATTTTTTGCAAAAAAAAACTTGGCATTTGAAAAATAAATAATATATACAGTCTGCAGATCAAATTATTTTTATTTTTCTAATAACTTTGCAAATTCTCTATTGCTCTCCTAAAAACTTTTCCTATTAAGATAAACATATATCTAATTCGATTTAATTCAGAATTTGCATTTTCTTATCACTTGACAGTTAATAATTAAATCGAAGAGTACAATATTTATTTAATGACATAGTTCCACATGGAACAATTTTAAGGAGTAAGCTATATCTACGTCACATAAAATGAATACCTGTAATATCTACGTTCCTTTCATTTTATCCAACTCCTTACCGTACGATGATAAGCAACATTAAGTTCTACGAACAAACAGTTTTTACCCAGAAGTGTTAAATCATTTTGATTGAATACTAAAAAATGCTTGATACATAGATAAATGCTTGTATATAAAATAAATATATCTTATACTTATTTACTATAAAAAATGTATTATATTAAATAAGTCACTTTTTAAAATTTCCTCTGCTTAAATTTACCAGCTGATAGTAATAAAACTTACTTGCCATGTATATCAAATTATATTTAAGTCACAATCTCTTTAGTAGGTGATGGTATATCCATGATGTTCTAAAGAGTAGCCTGACGGAAAAGACGCTAAAGGTATAGGCGCTAATGCAGCAGAATAAGCAAACGCATACGGAGTGATCTGTAAATATATTTAAAAACAAATCCATTAGTATTCTTAAAAAATGGTATAATTCAAATGATCACTCTTAATAAAATTTTTAGACTTTTTCACATAAGTATTTATATTACACTGAGAAAAATAAAATAGTATGAGTTACTATACTTTCTAGCATTCTGAGACTCTATGCTCCAATGTTAAGAACTTTGCCAGACAGTCCGGTAAACGGTATCACTTTTTCAAGTACCAATTATCAGAACTATAGTACTTCTTCTCACATTGTCGAGCATTATTTTATACAGGAACACATAGAGTCCAGGATTACTATATTATTTTTCTCAAGTATAATAAAAATCAAGTTATATGATTAAACATCTCGTTCATAATTATTAATACATTATTAGATAATACATTATTATAATGTGACAACCAATATTTATAGTTTATAAATATAGTGACAATATTACATTACTCATAACAACATAACAGTCTCATTTCACCTATCGTTACATATCCGACAATTGCGAAACTTTTGTTATATGCAGCTATAATTAATGATTGGTTATTCAACTAAAAATTTTTATTAAAAAATTATAAAGCACATTAGGTCATGTGTCCGATTGCAACGTTAATCTATTAATAAGTAAAGTCATTGCTCAATACCGCTTGTCATTAAAATAACAATCCAAAAGCGTGCAAATTAATTATTTATAATGAGCGCACCGAATGACGCTGTTGGCGAATGGCGACAAGGCGAATGCCAAAATGTAATGGGCGTTGGGCCGAAAAGAAATGTTTTAGTTAAAAGTAAAACGTACAGCAGGAATAACTGGAGTGGCGTATGGGTAACGTAGAATCAAGGGCATCGCGACCGGTGCAATAACGTTGTCCAGTTTGGAAGTCGACGCCGGTGTTTTTCGCTCGGTTGCCGCAGGAGATAGTAATTTTGATTCCGCGTCCTGCTTGCCTTCTGACGTAGGCGCCGAATATGTCAGGCCCAAAATCGCAAGCAATAGTATCTACAGAAAAGATCAGCGATTAACCCACGCTTTGTTCTTTTTGCGATAAATTCAACTTTTCACAATCCATCTTGACGCGACTCATAATTTTACTAATATTTCGCAAATCGTTATTCGTATCTTTTGAGAACTTATAACCAAAAAGAAATGCCTCGCATCATTAAGAAGTATCACATAGATATACGACACTGACGAAACACCGGGTAATACTTTGCTCACGATTAAAATGATAATAATCACGCGGAGAAAAAAGATTAATAATAATCATTGACATTGTTAGTAAACTGGTCATATACTGGCAAAAGTTGAAAAATTACTATCCTCAGTTAGTAAAAAGTGTCAGCATTTTGACAAATTTTCGTAATTTCTCAAATTTTGCAAGTATATGACCAGTTTACTAACGATGTCAGTCATTTTTATTCATCTTTTCTTTCCACGCATACTCACGTATTTGAACATGTTTGCGCGCGAAATGTTTCTAAGTGACTTGAACTAAAAGTGATTCGTTACTATGTGCCATCTTCGGTAAGCAATCCTGGTACTTATAGGGCCTTACAGAGTCCCATAAAAAGTTGGCTAGTTCAATGCCTCCGCGTGATGTGTTATATATATATATATGCAGGAATGTGTTTTAAGTTCATGGCTGTCTGTATTACATAACTTTGCGAGTACAGTTAAAATAGACCTTTTTCGTCGCTTCTTCCTTTTTAGAGCTCTAATCGTAAATTTTCGAGCCGAAAGGCTATTATTCTTCGTGAAGGGAATCACTTGAGTTGGCGCAGTGCATATTTTTATAACATGGCGGTATTTTCATTATGCTTACGCGGGGTGTCTTCAATTTGTTTAGAAGAAAAAAATGTGTCCAAATATAAGGAGTATTAAATTTAAATGAAAGTTATAAAGAAAATTTGGCTCTAAAAAGAATGATAAGAAAATAATTGAACGAACGAAATTTTAATGGAAGAATAATTTTTCTCGTAATCTTGCGCTTAAAATATAGAGCATTAACAAAAAAAGGATTAAGCAAGTATTCGAGTTTTACATCGAATAAGGCTATCAGTGTAACAACTTACAGCATTCCTTTTCAAGTTGATTTACTTACAGGTTAAACCAAGAACGTTCTCGAAAAATCAACCGAGAATGCAACAGTCTGCGTATCGCGTTGAATTCCTGTATAACAAATTTTATGGTTTTTCAATAATAATAATAAATTTTCTTTAATTTATACGAAGTGGGAAAACTTTAATAAAATTTACCATACATCTTTAGTTTGATGACCAATAAATCTGCAATAAAGTTCGTGCAATAAGAAAATAAAATTAAATCTTTTGAATTTAATATCTGTCAATAGCGTTTGGATGTTTTTATAAGTATAGAATACAAGAAATTCCAAAAGTGCCAATTAATGGCTTTATAAAAGAGAATGAAAATTAATATATTAATACTACATGCCAATTTTATAATTATTTTTTTTTATACATAGAGAAAAAAGAATATTATAAATTAGAAACCAGGGAATTTCAAATTTTAATAGACTGGTTTCTAGTTTTTGACAAACTTTATATTATATGTTTTGTCCACATTTATATTAGAGAAAATTAAAATTATTTCTTTGTTCATTATTTTTGTATCATTTATAATATCCAGTTTTCAATAAGCTGCCCGCTTTGGTTAAAAGCGTTATCCTTCAACCGATACCCTTCAATTGATATTTATTTTATGATAACTATTGGTCTGATTCTCCGCGTTTATTAAATATAAACTTTTCAAATACCCTTCGGTGAAGATTATTTAATCCCTAAAAAAAAAGTACATCTTTTAACCTTCGTGAAGTTTAATCCTTAATTGTTTTGCGATTTATCATTCAAAGTCATTTTCG
The DNA here is from genome assembly GCA_022817305.1 of Leptoteleia sp. ZL-2020. Lineage (NCBI taxonomy): Eukaryota > Metazoa > Arthropoda > Insecta > Hymenoptera > Scelionidae > Leptoteleia > Leptoteleia sp. ZL-2020. The sequence goes on along the minus strand of JABFPN010000309.1, from coordinate 12,516 downwards.
TCATATTGAAAACTAGTCACGCGGAAACGGCTTAGCTTTATCAAACATTAGCGGTTCAAACGAGTCATGATTTTTTGCGAAGGTAAGCTTTTACACTCATTATCAATGACACGTTAACATTTTGTTTAAAATTTAACGAATGTTTCGTTAACGAAGGTGCGTGTAAGAAAATTTATAGCCAAACACAACTTCTCTGATATGAAGTTTCATGGTGTTTGTAACGAAAATGGTTTCGATTTAAAGCATATTCTCAAATCATTAGCGAGATATGTCGTTCATTCACCCGGGACCTTGGATTTGCGCGAATCTTTCTTTATGGAGGTGCGGACGAGACGCAATGTACCAACTCCTTCAATCCGGATCGAACTCAGGGGAAAAGAGCAAATAGAAGAAGTGATCGCAATGTCAAAATAAATAAAAACAAATATTATATACATTATCATTTCCAGATTCTTCATTTGAAACACTCAAATCCTAATGTTTACAAACTTTTCAGTTTAAATATTAATCTATGGATTATACGATTGAGGTAATTAAAACCTTTAAGCTGTATATAATTGACAAATACCTTGGCAAATTAAAATACATCATCTGTATAAAAAGAAGCTGAAATTTCAGTAGAAAGTAAAAACACAATCAGATTACAGTTGTTCCAATCGTTTATTTTATTTGATACACTCTCGCTCAATTACGCCGATACATTTTTAGCACGTTTAATTAAGCCCAGAAAAAAGATTTTTACACGCATTATCCAGGGTCACGATATCTGGTACTTGAATGCTTCAAATTGTATACTAAGAGAAATTTATTAATAGTTACTAATAGATATTATAATAATTCAGGGATATGTGTGCATTTACAGTATTCCTTGTAATATGATATAGCAACATTCATAAAATTAGTTTTGTACTAAAAAAAATTATTATTTTTACTACTAGTAAATTTCTTCTGGTATCAAGCATCTCTTTCCATTGATACATCTTAACAGAGGAAAAAAATATTTCAATTCTTTAAAAATTATCCTATAAATATGAGTCGATGATACGGTATACTGTCTCCATTCACGCTATTAACCGCTCTTCAGAACTTGAAGTTAAAAACCACCAGTGACCGTTTGACCTTGTGGATCGAACTCTTTGTGGATAATACCCTTGGAGTCGTAGAAACAAATCAGCATTGTCTTTAGTTGCGACTTCATCAATTGACTTTTTGTTCACTATGTCTATTTTTTTTCTTTTTATTTAGAACTGTGGCCCATTTTTTTCAAGCAAAACACCATGCTTCATTATTAGTAACGATCGCGTCAATAAATTCAGTACCATTGCAAACGATTTTAACAACGACCTTGTGCTTTATTGTGTATTGAAAGAAACATTAATCAAAAAAATATACGGTATCGTGAAGTAGAGATAAAGTTTGTTTACATGCCATGCTTAACATATATTAAAAGAGAGGTTAAATATACTTTTATGTGGTATGTATTTACTTCACATAAACTTCAATTAAAGCAGTATTTTTTTAATTAATAGCTGACTTGAATTTATATTTAATTCGTTTAGATTTTATTCATTTTACACTTTTATTAAATTATGTGTATTATTATTAATGAAACTTAATTTTTAATGTCAATAATAACACGTATTAAATATTAAAGTTTGCAAACATGTTTTACAATTTTTCATATTTATATTTCATATTTGATTTCATTCCCTCGTCATTCCATAACAGGTTTATCTGCTCTGAAGGAAGATCTTTACTTTTTATACTCTACTTAATGTGAGTACGAGCAGGTATGCGATAAAAATATTAAATAAATTATGATAAAGAGAGGTAATTAATGATTTAACTAGTTAATTACTTAATCAATCCAACAAATTAAGAAAATAATAATTTAATTTGTTTATTATGTCAATAAAATCCATAAATAATTCGTGGGTTATATGTTATATACAACATTTGTTTCCTAATAAAATGAAATAAAAAGTCACAGAACTATTTAAAGGAAAATAGCTTTATTACAACAAATACAGCGCATGAGATGATTCCTTTTGCAATAAATGAAGATTTCACAGTCTTTTCTTCGGAAAACTACTGTAAAGTCTTAGCGAGTGAAAACTTCGAACATTTCTAGAGACTATCCCCGAAAGAAACTCCTCTGAAAGCGTACAAAGGATGTGGTCAGACCAGTACGTTCAACGTCGTACATATTTTGCAAGTTGGGCTTCGTTTGTCGCTACAATATTTTCGGAGCAAAGATTACATTACAATGAACGTTACGACAATGATAACAACAAAAGTTAATAATAAATAATGAAACTGAATAATAACCAAAGTCAAACGCAATTAATTTTTAAGCCAACCGCGTCTATGCGGTTAAATCAACAATAATATCCTATTAATAATGCAACTGTATAATCACGGAATTACAATTCAGACGTTTTATCGTTAATTTAACCACGAGCCGGGTCGAAATTCATCCAAATTTGCGAAATTCTCAGTTTGCGAAAAAAAGTAATTGCCCATTTTTGTTCGGGAACTTACTGATAATGTACAATTTGCGTCCGAAAAGAGATATTGACTTAATAATAATTAAAAGAAAGCAGTGAATGGAGCGTGGTGAACAACACCGTGTCCGTAACTGGCGATGGATTTTTCAGCGTAGATCGGAGCAGCGGCGTAGTGGCCGGAGTAGTAAGCGACTGGTGCATGGGCGGCGTATGCGACTGGGGCAGCGTGGACAAGTGGAGCGGATTCGTGAACGATGCTGTTTCCGTGAGATTCGATGGTTTTCTCATGGACGATTTCAGCTGGGGCGGCATAAGCGACTGGAGCGGCATGGACTACTGGGGCGGCAGCCACGAGTGGCGCACTGGCGTGCACCACGCTGTTGCCATGACTTTCCACTGTCTTTTCTGCTATCACGCTGCTCAATATGGCACCGGGCTTGGCAGCGGCCAAAGCAACGCAGGCGAACAAAAGCACCTAGAATCAGAACAGTAAAAATTATGGTAAATCACGCCAAAATACTTGAATACACAGTAATTTTTCTTGTATTATACAAACAGCTGCGCACAGTAATTCTTGATGTATTTTTTTTAGTATACGTCTTTAATAAGATACTAAAGTTCTTTGTTCAACTTCTTGGATTTACAGGTACGAAAAACTGTTGTCTTTATAAATGAACATTTAATTATAATTAATAAATTGTCAGCACTTGCTACTGTATGGTACATTCTTAATTTTCCAATTTTTTCTGTGTAGTATTAAAACATTATGCATATTAATTTTGTATCATAAAATTAAATGACATAAATAATTTCAGTCATTGAATGTATTATATAAAAAATGCAAGATTATTAAATTAACATCCCTTAAATAAAATAATCACAATGAATTAATAACTAAATAATATTATTTACACATCATTAAACACTTATTTTATTGCAAACATATTTTTATAGTTTTACACAATGATTCTGTACATCAATATAGTGGTGTTATCAACAATACTTATTTTGCCAGCCAATAAAACAATAGTCACTATATTTTATCACTAATTGCACTTGAAACCAATAGAACAAACCAAATTATAATATCAATAAAAAAATGTACGACAGAATAATCAATTTATAACACCACTAGAATAATAGAACCCAGCTATTCTAAACTTAACTCACCAACTTGATCATGTTGATTGGTTTAGTTTTGATTGTTTGGTATAGGTTGAAAAGCTGAGACTGATCTACTCTATGGGATTTCACGAGTGTTTATATAGGAGAGGCGTAGCTCTGTTTGGGGGACCTTCGGGAACGGATGGATACGCGAATGCAAGCTGATCAATCTGCCTTTACTTTTCAACTATTTTCTATTCCATTTGATTGGTTTTGTCCAATTACATTCGCTCAAATACGAAAGCATCATTGGAACAAATTTCGGGGTCATTATAACCTTATGTAATGAATTCGTAAACAAAAAATTCAATAATCTTCAATTAAAATGACCTGTGCCATTTCGTTTGAAATTTTATAACATGTAATACGTAGCAATTTCATGCTTCTAAACCCACAAAAGACGTTTTGTCAGGTTGAATTTTGAACTGCGTGAAATTTATTTAATACTTTAATAAAATAATTTTTATTATACTGGATCGTAATAACTTGTACAATTTTCGTAACCTCTTTTAGACTGTATATTAAGTATAAAAGGAAGATATTATTTGTCCCTATTTTTACATTTAAAAACCGCACTTTGTTGTCTATTAACATTAAATAAAGTCTATTTACATTAAATAGAGTCTATTTATCACAAATAGAATTATTCTGACGTTATGAATTTTTGTTAATATTAAATAGAAAATCTATTAAACATAAGAAGATTCTATTATTCTTAAAGAGACAGTTTTTTAGGTATAGATACAGTATATAATTTTTATCCTAACTCCATTCTCGGTGTATATATCGTTGAAAAATATTAATCAGTTAATATCCATCCATTCAACGAATTTTGTGCAAAAATATTTTGTCAAAAAAAAAGAAAAGAAAATAATAACATTATTCTAAAGCGCATCTATTAAGATCGCACAAAAAATGTCGTTCAATTTGTTTTCCAATGATGTGAAACCTTTTTGCGTAGTTTTTTGAATACATGAATATCAAATTGTATGTCGACAAAAATAAATCGAATGAACACAGCACGTGTAAATATGAAGCAGTACGAATACATCCTTGAACATGTAAGGTCCGGGAAAGTAGCAAGGTCGGCTTTTTTTCCTTTGCAATATTATTTGATTGTGGATATCACGAATACCACAATGAAGTTTGTTCCGGTTGAGAACAGTAAATTACACAGAACATCGACCTCACTGACTGACAAATGATGAAATACATGTGTCGGCCGTTTAACTTATTGTCTTTATGATTTATTGTTTTGCCAGCACGTTCAATGCGATTTGGAATACTTTTACCGAAATCGAGACTTTTATTGTTAAATAAAGGAGCAGCGATAATTTTGAATTGGTTTTGTTATTGCGCGCCGAATTATTCGGGCGATTGCAAAATTTTTCTTTTAATTCGCTGCGACATCATTGCACATTGCGAAATAGAAAAATGTAGCATTAAACTTGATTTATTTCCATGCGTGATTATTTCCACACGTGACATCTAATTAATTAGATGGCCTTTCATGGGAGATTGCATTTTAAATATGAAATCTTCAAAATTGTCAAAAATTATATTTCTTCTTTTTTTTTTTTTGCTTTTACAGGTAATGCTGGATGATATTACACATTTGAATGAACGCAATAATAATTTGTAACCCGGCACAACAAACTATCGTATTGCACAATTACAGAAATTTCATGTGTATCGCATGAATATTAATGAGGAGGATAAGAATCTAGTTGAAACAGTGCCTTACTTTTTATATGTGGAACAATGATCAATTTTTGAATCCCCAAAAGAACTGAACAATTATTCTCAAACGTCATGGTGAATACGCATTCTTTTGTGACGTCAGGTCGCAGAAGAAATATCTTTCATTTAATAAATGCTTGATCAAATTATTCACCTCTCGATTTCTGTATTTCTTTTTAAAAGGGTACGAATCAATTAACCAAATTGAATGTCAACTTTAAAAACGTCAGCTAATCTAATCACGCTAATTGCCAAATAACTCATTTGATTTGATAATTATAATTATAATTATATTATCAAATCAAATTAAATTAAATTAATTGTTTGATAGCCATGAGAGAAATATTTTAATGTCACAATTAAAGTCGAATGGTTATAACAATGATTTCACTACAACAAAGTAATAATTTTTTTTAGGATTATGGGAGACCTCTCGTTATAAAATGTACAATATCTAATTGTTTTATTATAATACGTACTTCTCGATATAGTAATTCACTTATTATTAGCATATTCCTTCCTTTTTAATATATATGTTATTAATTATTAAGCTACCATACTTATAAATGTAATTAATTAGGTGCGCTATTAAAAATTCTACGTATATTTTGTAAAAGAATAAATATTAATTTAGACACTTAAATTGAAATCATTTAATAATTAAATTCGCGAAGCTTATTAGAATTCCGATTGAACGATAAACTGTTCGGTGTATTCTAAACCGGAATCATCTTGACCCTAGACAGTTGCATGCAAGACTATGCTTATATTCGCTTCAAAAGTGTAACATTCTTGACTGAATATGAAGGCAAAATTCATTCTACCCATGATCTCTTTTAAAAAGGGCTTTTTAGAAGTATTAAGAAAAAATATGTGACCGAAAAATTACTATCCTAAGTTAGTAAAAAGTAGCAGTATTTTGACATATATTGTCAACTTCCTAAGAATAATTGTCAACAAATTCATACATTTTGCTAACTTAAGATAGTAATTTCTCAAATTTTGGAACTATATGACCAGTTTACTAACAGTGTCAGTAATTTTCATTGATCTCTTCTCTCCGCGTAAATAAAAATAAGAAATTAGTATTAAAATGTACCATTTTAAATTTATATAATAAAAAGATCAAAACTTTTGTTAACAATTCACTGCAGGCATGGACCGAACGGTATTGTTTGGTTGGCATAGCCGAGTTTATTGACATTGTACAAATGATATACTTGAAAACCTGTATATATTACATGTTTTACATGTTACACCATTCATGAAATAAATGCACAACGTGTAAAAAATGTTTTAATAATTTTTACTTTACTTTTTTTTAAGTTTGAATATAATTTGATATTGTATTTTAATCAGAATCAATTCAATGGATATTGATTACCTTCATAGCTAACCTTTATGTCAACTCAAATAATTGCAAAGTTTCGATAAATCTCTTTGTATTTTACCGTATTCTCATCGGTATTCTTCTCTTTGGTATTTGTAATCATGTCGATTTAATTCAAGAGAAAAAAATATAAGTTCATTTTCACATTATATAAATATCATGTTGAATATGATAGAAATTAAAGAGAAATTTACTTCTAGCCGATGTAACGTTTTATATGCAAATTTCAAATCACAGTAAAATCTATAAAGTGTGCACTGCGAAAAAAAGCTGCTTGACAAAGTCTGAATTTAAAATTAATGAGTCTAAAATTCAGATTACGTTATGTACATCAGACTAAATCTGTCAATTTTTCAATTACAATTTAACCTAACTTTCGATGTTTTTAGTAGTATGTCTAACATTCAGATTCAAAATAGTATTAATGTCAGACTTCTTTTTTCGCAGTTCATTCAAAACATCTCTAGAAATGTTATGACCTTATCAGTTTCAAACTATATTTATTAATACCAGTGCAATGAATAAATTTATAGAAGAATTGTCTTAATTTAATTAAAACTATTAAAATTATTGACACAAGCTATCTTGAATAATAGTATGAGTACTTTTTAGAAGGTCAGTACCCATTTTCATTAAAAAATACTTTGGTATGTTTGTTAGTTTTGTGCAAAAACTGCCACACGTGACTAGTATTGTGTTATGCACATGTTATTCCATCGTAATATTTACATTTCGTATTATATTTGTATTATTTATCGAAGCGACATAATAGTTTTCGTCGCAAGAATAAGTGAAATACATTAAAAAGAACACGGAGCAGGAAAAAAAAAAGAATGTAAAGAAATATTACAATCTCTTTCCTAAAAAATAAAATTCGTTAGACATTTTATTGTAAATTACATGACAAAATTGAATGAATTTAATTCTTCCAAGAAATATTTCCAATAACTTTTTAGGAAAAAAACCATATTTTGCTCGTATATTGTTAACACAATTTTATTATAAATCATTGTAATGCAAAATTTTTTTTTATTTAGATTCCAATATAAATTATGTGGTTTCCAATATATATTATGTAAACGAATTATACGCACTTGGCGTTTATGAGTCACTGATAGATGGTGCTGTCACTGACTCTCTCACAACTGAAATGACTTTTGTAACAGAAATCATCTTTCTAAATTTTACATGGCGTATATAAGGCATCGATTACGTTTGCCTTGCTGATGAGGTCACATGTAACTAAAGAACAAAACTTCATCTTTTCTATCTAATATATATTATTATAAAAATTGTTCATAATACTTTTATTATATTTTTATTTTTTAGTATTTTAAATTGTACCATACACAGAAAAATTTTTGGTACGTTAGACGCACCAAGTAATGCATCAGTTATACCAAATGCCGAGACATACGGCTTACTACATTTCGTACGTCTGATGCCCCAAAAAATAGGCAACAGCCGTACCAATTCAGCGCATGCGTCGCTTTTGCTTTTCATTCTATTGTTTTATTTCCTAAACTCCAACGTTATTTATTAAGGCAACAATCTTGTCCAAATTTTGGTACAGTAGTTGTACGAAATATGAAAGAAAACAGTCGTCCGTTATTTTAGTACAGCTACTGCCCCAAAATTGGGATGTCTGTCGTACCATAACCTCAGTATTTTTATATTTTATCTAAATATTTTAAATTTTATTACACATTTTTCTTTAGTGTCCTCACATTGAAGTCATTTTTCAATTTCAAAATCATCTGAAATTGTCAATTTAAAATGTACTTTAAAATAAAATAAATTAATATGATTAATTTCTTTTGATACGTCTTTATGACGTATGGTTTAGCATTCATCTTAATGTAGTATACGTCATCTGTGATGACGAAAGGAAACTGTAACTGATCGGTTACTCTTAACATAGAGTTAATAAATATGTATATTGTTATATATAATTATCGAGCAAAATTCCTAAAGTTTAATATTGTGCAATTTACGTGTGATGACGGAGGTAATATTTATTTGCATACGCCTATGCAATGAAATTCGATATATTTTGATATATAAATTTTGCATATGCAATTTACAGTTAATACTTGAACGTATAACTAAATTTAGGGTATAAATTGTAGAATTATATTACTAAACTTACAATTGCAACAATGAAAATTAAATTCTTCTTAATTTCTGGTTCTTTCTTACTGAGAAAAAAAAATAATGAATTTCAATGATGTGCTAATTAACGTCGAATTAAAATTAAAACAATTAAAATTATTATAAAAAAATTAAATTACGAGCTTCCATATTCAATAAAAGTATTTCAAATTGGATACGTAAATAGTAGATGTCAATAGTAAATTCAATTAAATAATTAACGTTTTTATAAAATAAAAATTTCCTTATATATTATGGAGTTATTCTTTACATATAGCCACACAAGCTATCTTATTTCATCTTCTTTGGCCGCAGAATTCATTGCAGAGATTCATTGCTGCCTTCTCCTCCAGTCTTCGAGCGTAACTGGATATTCCCATCACAATGTTCAGCCATAAAACATTGTATTCCAACAATCGAAACAGAACTAGCAACATCATAATTTTCAACGAGCTTATTTAAAATCAAATAACCTGTATTACTCCAAACGTCAAGTAGAAAAGCAAATAAATAAACGCACCAGAAGAAAAGCAAGTCTACCGTCATTTAATACAGATAATTGCGAGAAAGGACACTGCCTAATGGGAGGGTTCAACGAAATGATAATTACAAGTGTGTATGAAAGAAATAATTTATTGTTGAAAAATGTGACACGGTGATGTGGCTGAATGATTTGCGGGTGAGTCGAGTCGTCCTTCTCCGTTGACTAGCCGTGAATTGATCAGTGGATATAGGTGGCGGCGATGACAGGTGCGTGCGCGGCGTAGGTCAGGGGCGCCGGGTACACGTGCGCGGTCTTGACCAACGTTGGCGCGGCGTAGGCCACGGCTGGGGCCGCGACGACCAGGGGCGCCGTGGCAACTATCGGACTCTTCACCGAAACCTTGTACGTGTTCTGGTAACTGGTGGCTAGCGGGGCCGCGGCGACCACCGGCGCGGCGTGGACCACCGGGGCGGCGTGGATCACCGGCTCCAAAAGTCCGGGCGCTGGAGCTCCGCAGGCGACGGCCACCAGGGCGAACAGAACGACGTACTTATACATGCTGCCGGCTTTCAATTGCGACTTGCTTCGACTTGCAAGTAACCGCTGACTGTGTCGCACCGTTGACTTTGCCCGGCTTTTATTTCCGCGGGGACTTGGCCGCCGCTTTTGTCTTCGCTCGCGATGGAGCACTGTCAAGGACCACGGGCAAGGACTCGCTCAAGCCCTTCACCATTGGCGCTCTTTGTTGGGTGAGGCTCTTGCGCGTTCCCGCGGGAGCCGACCTTCGCCGCAAACCCGTTCCATAGATTCCGCGTACGTTTGCGGCGTGACGCACGACCATCGGGCCAGATTATTGCTTTTTAATAACCAACCTGGTCGGCGTCGATTATCTGGTAAAAGTGGACAGAGAAATGAGGAAGTCGAGGAGGCATTGGATCGATCGATTACGGGAAAAGCATCGCGCTCCTGTTATATGCAGCACTATTTGTTATCTCCGTGAATGCGCGATATTACTGTAACCTTACCCTTGTACCGTTAAATACAAATCTCTCTGACAAATTTTACAACGCCCAAGGTGATGTAGAAACATTAATAACATTTTTATAAATGATGACAAAGATTATTAATTAGATTGAAAAAAAAATCAGTGAAACCTTTTTGACGGTTTAGTAAATTTTTTTAATTTAATATTGTAAAGGGTTTAAATTTAATATTGCAAAATTAGACAGTGAATTTCATTCGCTCCATGCAAATATTCCTGACTTGCTAAATAAACTAATGATAAAATTCCACAAATTAGAGTAATTAAACCAACAGTTTAAATACTAAAAGTATATTACATTAATTAAAAATCATAATTAAACTAATACCAATGGTATTAAACAAGTGATAAATACTACGTCCTTCTCCTTTTCTCTATGCACTTATAAAAATTGGATTTATCGACAAATTTAACAACTGATATTTATACGCGATTGAACAGGTTTGATGGCAGCAGGTTTGATATCCAAGAAATGGTTAACGTTAATTTCAAACATCTGAAAAAAATTAAATGCCTCGAAAAGGTAGCAAAAATGTATTATTAAGATCCTTTTTTTTGTGCACCCGTTTGGAAAAATCAGTCTCGAAAAGGGTGACAATAATACGATATGTGTTTGCTAAACTTTTGCCAATAAATTCTACGAAACATTTTTACATCAGCTATATTCATCACACGTTATGAGGAATAAAAATCTATTTCATATGAAGTTATTAAAATTCAAATTAATTAATTGCATTTCATAAAATCCATATTAAAATAAACAAAATTATATAAACGATTATTGCACGTTGCATCCTTCATGAAAGCACGATCAACTTTTTTCCATACTTGGAAGTTCTCGTACCCTATATTTAGAGAGAGTTCATTATGCGGTGCATTGTGAAATTTATTTAGTGCGCACACCTTTGCATTACAATATGTAACGCAAGTATTGAGAAAACTCAAATTCACAGCGCTGAATAAGAAATCGTTTAAATAATTATAAAATAAGAACACAACGAGGAATGAAACATTTTAAATGTCTATATTATACACGGTGTCCTAAAGTTACCGGTAAAATTTTTTTGCATATTTTGTGAAATAAAATTAAAGTTAAAATTTATATTTTAGAAATGAGAATTTTTCGATAGTTTTTAAATTATTTAACGTTAATTTTGTATTTAACATTAGAACTGTACATTGGAAATATTTTTGTAATAAAAATATAAGGTGAGACCCTTACCTTTATAATGAATTAAGCCTGTAGCACATTTGCTTTGATTATAAAATGAAGTAAAATAAATAATCATTAAATAATACATATTTCAATAACATCCCCAATAAATGCTGTTGTAATCAATGTTGAAAACATTGTATGATAGAAGTGCACGCACCACTTTGCACATCTCTCAAAAACCGTGAGTAAATAATATCCCAATTCAAACATCTTGATAATATCTCAATTATACCTAATTAACTTAAAAAAGTCCAATTTCGAAACATGTGAAACATAATTAATGCCCGAATTGAATATACACAGTAAATTGTTTTTATCAGTAAAATGCGAAATTTTAATGAGCTAATTATAAAAAAGTGTCGCTCATTAGCCATAAATGTAAAAAGTACTCTTTTTAAAATAAAGACATTATTTACTCTTGTTTCGTGAAAGAGAATTCGCAAGACCCCTTCCGCGATCACATGTTTCGTCACCTGAAAACGGCGTTTCATCACACGTGTACACTATTGCAGCAATGTGAATGCATGCAAATATAATGTATCTTATTTTATATATACTTAAAAAATAATATGAAATTACACAATAATAACTATTGTATGTATGTTTATTTTCAATTCTATTTACATTTAATGAGACACGAGGAAAATGGTAAAAATAGTTACGTCAAATGAATTTATCATTTACATAACGAACGTTTACAGCATTGTAACAAAATGGGTACAGTCTTTTGCAGCAGATTTTATATTCATACACTAAGCAAAAAAAAAAAAGGCCACTTTGCGCCGATGAAAAATTAACAATTTTCAGACTGCAATAACTTCG